>SEMN01000196.1:0-225000 GCA_005408345.1 Macquaria australasica | reverse complement strand
ACGCAGTCTTTCCGTTTTGTATAATAAACATCTCCTTGAGCCAGTGCGCAAAGCAGGGTGGGAGTGGTAGACTTCCAGGTCAGGAGAATAAGTTTCTTAGCAACCACCATTCCTGGGTGCAGAGCAATCTGCATGTCGTACAGCAGCTCAAACGTCTCTGCAGAGCATCCAAAGTTGGCCACGTCGTGGTCGGGCTGAATGTCTCTGGAATAGGTTTTTGAGTGCCACTCCAAAATTGCAGTCCAAAAGTTGTATAATGAAAGGCAAAACCATAAAAGATGTGCTAGTGATCCTTCAGCAGAGCCACACTTGTTGCATTCAGGAGACACTGATGGGAAGACGCAGTTCAGTTTTGTTTCTGAGTGCTGCAATTTATGCATCACCTTGTACTGGCTTAACCTGTAGTGCGAGTTAATAGAACAGCAATGAACCTGGTACATGGCCTCATCTCAGAACTCTGTTGATATGTCTGAATTTAAGTCACTGCCCCAGGCTTCCTTAATAAAACCTGAAGAACCAAGTTTTTCAAGAAAAGGATGGGTAGTGGGGGTGGACTCAGTGTTGGCACTTTTCCTTAACATAGTGTGTGACTTGGAAGATATCGAAAAAATGTGAATTTGGAAGATTGAACTTAGTACTTAATTCAATAAATGATGCAAATTGACCATCAATGTACAGAGCTAAGATTTCCTTCTCTCTCCAGACTGCAAACACCCCATCTAATTGTCCAGGCTTGAATGAGTGATTTTGGCATATGGGAATCACTGGGAGTTTTGTGAGCCACTTTTATCTGATTTAATACTAGCAAGGAATTCTTTAAGGTAAAGTTGTCTTGTAGACAGACTTGTCTACCAAGGCAGAACTGGAAAACAAAAGAGCAGGAAGTGAAGCATGTTTAACAGCAGAGGCCTCTAGCTGTAGCCATGAAGGGTTATTTTCAGTCTCTGCACCTCCACATTTCAAGTAGGTAAGAGCCCTGGAGTTAGCTGTCCAGTAGTAGTAAAATTGGCAGACAAAGGCCACCCTTCTTAAGGTGACCCCATATAAAGGGCAATATGATAAAATCAAGCTTCTTAAAAAAGGATGCATTTAAGTATATGGGCAGGTTTTGAAAAATTATATAGAAATCTGGGTAGGCTCACCATTTTGATGGCATTTACACGTCCAATCATGGATAAGAGCAGTATCCTCCAGGACTCGATATTTGCTTAAATTTAAGCCCCAGATAGGTGAAACAGTCCTTCACTACACTACAAGTATTGTAGTGTAGTGATGAGATATATACACATACACATCTCTTCCAAAATAAAATGTAACCCTCAAAAAAATGCAAGAATGAAATAATGTTAAGATGGATCCAAATGTCATGTCAGTATCGTCCAAATGATATGTGTTTATTTGAAATGTTTTATTCCATCTAGCAGCAGAGTCTGCCACATAGTATTTCTTGTCAGCAAAACACCATAGATTTATGATGTGAAAGGTGCCCTGAGGACTTTTCTTGTAAACAGACAAAGTTTCTGTTTACGTTCAGTGTTTTTCACCAAACCGCATCATGTGTATCCTTGAGTTGTCTAATGAATGTGTTGCATTTTGTTGCAGCAACTCCTACTGTGTCCATGACCTGCTTCCCGAGCTCTGGATCAGCCAGCTCTTGTAGCAGCTCTTCCACCTCTCACCTCGCCTCACCACCGGTTTGTGTTTATAATTCCCCTATTATGTCCTCGTTTCTCTTTGTTTCTCTCTCTATACCTGAGTAATGAGGCTGTGTTTTTATGTGCGGTCATAGAAGCCAATCAAGTCAACACCTATATATGGCCTTCTCTCACTGTTTGCTCTTTTGTTATTTACTTTGCGCTTTCTTTCTTTGTTTATGTGCTACTTTCTGTTTCCCTGTGTCTGCAGCAGTCTCTTGCTGAGGTTCAGCATTTGCGTGCCAAAGCTCTGGCCTCCCCTACCCAGGAGGCCACTGGTTTTCTCCTCAAGGACTCGTCCGGAGGGGGTGGCAGCAGCAAGAACTCCTCCTCCTGTGACACAGATGACTTTGTCATGGTGCCTGCTCACTTCACCAGTAAGAACTTTTTTTTTTTTTGTATGGGATCCCTACCTAAATGTCAAATGCAGCTGTACATAGTCCTAGCCATGGCTCCACCTCTATGGAATCACTGCTGAAGTATTGTAAAGTAATCTTTTATTTATTTTTTCACAGACTAGCTTTTATGTGGCATTTACAGCATTTCATAAGCTGGAGGTCTACTCTATCTAGACATCCATTCTCTGTAATTTCTTTCAGTCTCTATTCTTAGTGTTTATTATTCATGTAATAGAATGTACAATACTAGGGGAAGTGCTCTTCTTTGATTTTGGTGTTCTTTTGATCTCCCTGGTTTTCCAGCGGGTGAGCTGACATGTGAGAGTAAAGTGCTGCCGGACAGCCTGATGAACAGCGGGTAAGAAGCAAGGATTGATTATTTATAGATTGCCGTCGCCTGTATTACATTAATTTCATGTAGTTGTGTGACAGTGTTACAGATTCAGCAGATAAAAGAGGATAATTGACTATCTGCTCTAATTAAATTCACAGTAAAACTGAGAACATATGCTGTATTCCTTTTCAAAAATGGCACCTTAATGAAGTCCTGATGACGTGTCTCCTTTGTCCCTTCTCCTCTTTAACCAGCTCTCTTCTGGCTTCTGCTGGTCTGTGTAGCCAAGCCAAAACACCACCACACTCGCCTTCCTACAGTGGGTCTCCAAGTCCTGTCAGGTAACAGCGCACAGCTGAATGTTTGGTTGTGGTGATACATGTGTAGCTCAGAGGGCACGACACTGTAAGATACAGAAATGATTAATGGTAGAGGAAGAAGCAGCAATGGCCAAAGTAGCTGGTGGAGTAGATTCAGTTCCCTAATATCTAGTAAATTAATTAATTTCATCCTCTAGAGTTGACTAAAGCAATTAAGTTAAGGAACAAAATTATGTAAAAAATAAATTATCAAATTATTTATATTAATGGGCTACTTATGTGTGAATCATGTTACTCTTTTGAGTTCTTTGAGTGGAATTGTATGTTAAGAGCTCAATAGCCCCAATGTTCAAGTAAGAGGAGATCACAGTGTTTCATCTGCATAAACAGATTAGATTATGTATTAGAAATACTGATAAATACTTGCAGAATTTTTAGTATCAGGTAAGTTAAATAAATAATTAAACATAGCCTTTAATTTACCTGCGATCAAGTCCTGTTATCCTTAAACACAATGTCATGTTTGTTTCTGCATTAAAAACCTTGTACAAGTTTGGCAGGATTGCCAGTAACAGAATATCTCCTCTCCAAAATATTTGGTGTTCCTGTTGAAAGTGTTAAAGTTGACTGTGTCCACACACTCACACACACACACACACCAACCCTCTCCTCTTGTATAACTGTTTCCCTCGGCACTCTCTTTCTTTCTCACTGTTGTTGGCAGGCCCACTGAGTTCTCGGGAGGTAACTATGGTGGTAACTATGGAAACCATGGTCAATCATTGCCTATCCCAGTCCCCACTCAGCTACAGAACTACCAGCGCATGGAGCAGAACCTCCATTCTACCAAACAGGATGGCTCACCACGGTCTGTATTCACAAACACACATACACAAGCCCCACTGTTGGAAATGTAAATTTGTATTTACATTTTTAAAATTGACTGCAGCGACTCATGGACTTTATATTATCAGGCTGTCGACACCAGTGCGTCGTTGCAGCAGTGGAAGCTCGTTGGGCTTTGCTCGGACCGGGCCTTCACCACCCTACGGGCAGGGAGCGGTCCCCACCAATCGCAGGCTTTCCCTGGGAGGCGCCAGACCTTTCCAGCTCTCCCCTCAAGGTAGCTCAGAGGCTAGTCCTCACTTTGTAAACCACTTTCACAGATGCAGATCACAACTTTCTCTACACTGTATCTACATCTTGAATGAAAGTTAGGACAATGTTAGCAGGATCAGAGGCCAATTTGGAGCAAACTGGTTGTTGGCCTTATTGTAGTGCAACTGTGTGAAAGGTTTAGTGTTGAAACAGTTGACATGAGTTGTGAGCAATTCAACCACAGAGGGACTTTTCTATCTCAGATATTTCATTTGAATGATTTTTAGAGGCCTGAAGAGTTGAAAGTATTCAGTATTTGAAAAAAGAGAAAAAAAACGGCATCCCCACCACTGGATTAAAAGATTGACTGATTACATTGATTCATTCTTTAAGTCATATCTGAAGCGGAAATACTTTTTAAGTCCTTGTAAATTGAATGTCTTTGGGTTTTGGACTTTTGGTCAGACAAAACAAGAAATTTGAAGACATAATTTTGGGCTTCTTTTAGAGAATAAATAGTAAATTTATTAATAAAAAAATAATCTAACAGAGCAATTAATTACGATGTAATTATTAGGTTCAGCCCTAGAAAGATTGGCTTGTTCAAATTCAACTGACAAAGAGGGAAATGTGATTGTGGTTAGCATTAGGCAATGTTTCCCGGAGTTTCACTGGTCAGTAGTTTTGAAAGTTAATGGTTGAGAAAATGAACCAACCTCCTACGTACACAAACACTCTCCTTCTCGCCACCAGTTGCTCTCTACTGCTCTGCCTCATGCTGGCACAGTCCCTTAGCTGTCTGGACATGCACACCAGCAGGGCAGCGGGGGAGTCAGACAGGACTTGTCCATCTCTGCTGTCTCTTAGCAGATCTGTCGTCTCGTCTGACATTTCATTTTGCGATGCCACCTGCTGTCTAAAAACAGAAATATTCTGGCCGTCTTCTGTCCCGCAGCTCCTCAGCACACTGAACCCCGGCTGCCGTCTCATCAACACCCACAGACGACAGGACTGGGCACACGGCTCCACAGTGCCCCCTGTTTGTTGGAGTGTGCCAGTGGTGGTGGCCGGCAGAAGATCAGGAAGCAGCACTCGGACCCGGTGGTGGCCCCCTCGGCAGGCCTGATGACTGTCCGCCCTCTGCACTCTTCCCCCAGGCTCAGTGAGCTAATGCAGCGTAGCCCCCTCCCCACCATCCTGGGCTCCCCTTCCAGGGTGAGTCCACTGTGTATGTGTGTGTGTGTGTGTGTGTGTGTGTGTGTGTGTGTGTGTGTGTGTGTTAGACAGAAGGAGAGAAGTATGTGTGTGTGTTTAATTCTCTTGAGATACACAGAACAAGAAAAGACTACCAAGCAGTTTAAACAAACCTCCGGTACCTCTCTCCTCTCCCCCCTGTCTCTCCTCAGACCATCCCTCCATTTGAATTCCCCAAGCCACCCAGCTCTCCGAACCTTGTGACCTTCCTGACACAGCAGGGTTTGGTCATTGGCTCCCCTTGCAGCAGGACTGCCCCAACAGAGCCCAGAGACCCAGGACAACAATCACCAACACAGGTCGCCCAGCCTGCCCATTGCATCCACAGACTGAACGATGATACCAAGGGCTTTGGAAGGTTAGACTGGTGTTTTTGCTGTTGTTTTCTGTGTGTTATGTTTACCATGCTGATGCTGCATATCCAGGAGGAATTATTTGCCTACAGATACAGAATAGACAGGAGTGCTTGTGCAATGGCAAACTGTTTGGGCTCAAAACAAACTATTTTTGAGTTGAAGATGCAGCTTCTTCCCTGTTAAACCGTGCATTGCTGGGTTCAAAGTTTTGTTTGTTTTGTTTTGTTATATATGAAGCTTTTTTACATTAAATAAATTAGATTACACTGTAGAAGCTGGATATCTGTAGTATTTGAATAGCCCCTTTCATTCATTCCTCTCATGTATGAAGAAAAAAGGTCAAGACAGGGATTATGAACCTAATGGAGTAGATAGAAGGACTGTTAGCAGTTACAGCTAGCAGGGAAAAAGTAAGTAAATTAACAAAGGAAATAGGCATCTAGTAAAAATGTATATTAAACAAGGATTGCTAATTCACATCACTGTCTTTCCTTCCATGTTCTCTGCTCTGTGTCTCCTGTCTCTTTGGTGCAGGTCTCAGAGTGCAGGTCGTCTGTCTGACATGCTGCTGATGGCTGCATTTGGACCAGGCGGACTTGTGGGTGACCGAGGCAGCACAGAGAACCTGACCTCTGAAAAAGCCATAGACATAACAGGTAGGCACCTTTGTCGATAGACATATAGTATGTAGTTTGGGATTTCAATGTATTTACGTGGCTCATTCCAACACGTGACACGCAAACTGACATAACAATGAGTTACAGCAACAGTTAGTTTTAAAATAAAAACTATTTCTAATGTTTGTGATTCTAGCTATCAGTGTGTCAATAACATATTGCAAGAAAATAGAATGTGATACATTGCTATTTAAATAATTCTTTTAATTCTGTAATTTAAAGATATTGAAAAACGGTCTAGCAGTTTTTGGTGTTTATTGGAAAATGAAAATGGTCAATGATATATACAGCCCCTATCTTCAATCATTGCTCTTTTCTACTTTTTCTAGCGCCCCCCGGTGGTGGGGGAGGCCTTGCAACTGGCTCCAGCACCCCAGCACAGGTGGTGTTCACTGTGGGCTCTCCTCCCAGTGGCAGCACCCCACCTCATACCTCCAGACAGAGGAAATACTCAGGTAGCACATTAAGTAATTTGTCTCCACATCCCTTCTGCAGCAAGTGGGAATCAAATTCCACTAACACTGCAGCATTAGTATTATGCTCTGCACATCATACAACACAGAGCACTGAGTGGCTATTACTTTCATTTTCCATGATGTGGGAACTTAATTAAATGTCATGGAGGTAAGCATAAAAGGTTGATTTTCTATTGGCCAAGATTTAAATTAAGCCAAACTGTAGAAAGATGTAGATTTACATTAAGGGAGTAATAACCCAAATGACTGGTTTTCCAAACACATAGTTTTCCAATTGGTAATTTGGAATCCATGTAGCTGCTGACAGATGTTGATCATTAACTGGAACCCATCTCCACACAACACAGTGGTTAACAGTAAGTGTGAATGCCAAAAACAACAAGCAGTATAGTTAGAAAGCAACCAAAACACTGTTATTTCACTGTGTTTTGCACTTGTTTGTCTAGATTTAGCTATTATTGTACAGCACTGGAAATGTATGGCATTTGATGAAAACACATGTATGTATTCAATAAATATTAAATATTTTAAATATTTTTTTGCCATCTCTTTTTCTGACTCCTGCAGGCTCGTTCACTTCAATCAGCCCCGCAGGCTCCTTCACAAGCCGCTACCCCCAGATAGGCACCTATCTGGATGGCTTTGAGGCTCCTTCTAGTCCACGCTACAGTTTCACTGATCCTATCACAGCCAATATGGGCGGTCATGTAACCTTCGAAGCTCCTGAGCTGCCTGAGGAGACGCTGATGGAGGTGAGAAGCGGCTCCAGCAGAAGTAGTGAAAAAAGGAGTCATCCCTTAGATCCTGGGTATTCTATTTATGTATGCTGCAATGACTTCTTGTGTTGTCTGCATCAATCAGGGGTTCATTCTCACAAAATCTTGAAATGGAGAATCCCTCTAGAGAGTGGCGACTGTGAGAAAAATAGAAGAGAGCATAGTGTAGTTGAAGTGTCTTTAGCTTGTGGCAAAATACCCCAAGGTGGAATCTGAGAATGGAATGATGAAATGCATTGAATGACCTGTCTGCTGTTAATGCTCGTGTTCTTCTCGCCAATGCGGACTGAATGCGAATTCACATTCTGGTGTCCTCTGTTTAAAATTCTATTACTAAAGCGTCTCCCTTTCCCTCTTTCTCTGTCTGTCTCTGTCGGAGTGCAGCAGGAGCATACAGACACTGTGCAAAGCCTGCGTTTCACGTTGGATTTCGCCCGCTGTCTGATGGAGGTGGCTGGAGCCCGTGGGGCCTCGGTGATGGGGGAGCTGGGGGACATTTCTCATCCCTCCCTCCTTCAGCAGCAGAGCCTGGTAGCAGATCAGATAAGCTCACTGAGCCGAGAGTGGAGGTAAGGCCAAATCAACCAGGCCTGTGAGGCTTTGTTGATACCGTTTCTCCAGATTGGATGGAACATTATTTCAACATGGATCTCCTGCCTGTGCACCATCTTTGGTGAAAAATTAAAAATAATAACCTTAGGGACAAAACGTTTTTTTTTAATTGGGCGAATTAGCAAAGAGATCTGTCAAGTCAGACTTTCATGTTGCAGTTAGCAGATTTGTAGAGCCTACTCAGTAGTACTGACTGAAATATGTCCAGATTTCTGCTGCTTGGTTTAACACAAGCTTGAATGCATTTTGCACCAGAGCACACAAAGACACGCTGACATAAATACAATAAAAAAATAAATAAAATGGGTTGTAGAGTTGGGAGTGCAGAGAAAAATGAGGATGAGATTTTGTGCCTTCTTTGCTGTGGCATTCTGGAAAACAAACTGCAGATGAGTCTGATAATGGGGAGTGTGGTGTTAATGGGAAACACTTTGGTCAGAGATGGTGTCTGCACCCTGCATTACACAATCCAGTTCCCGCTAGCCAGTGGTTGCATTCATATTTTCTCACTCGTGATTGTCTGTGACTGTTGCTTATACATCTATCATTTCACTAACTTTCATAATTGAACGCCATTGTTTGTATTTCACACCCCATTTGTCAATTTATAATTGAGTTTTAAGTACTGTGTGTGTGACTCTCTCCTCAGTCATGCAGAACAGCTGGTTCTCTATCTTAAGACTGCAGAACTCTTGTCCACTGCCTTACACACAGCCATGGAGCGAGTCAAACAGGGCAAACTCTACCCATCCGCTACAGTTAAACAAGGTATGAGCCATTTCATTTTGTAAGGGGGAGGGTCTTGTTAAGGTCTCTTAATATGTATATTAAAACGAAATTAAAAACAGTTTTTATTGTAACATAATGCACAATGATTGTCTTGGTAGCACATTAAATTACATTGCTTCTTTCAAATGTTCTGTCCATATACAGTAGTGAGGAGGCTGAATGAGCTGTACAAGTCCAGTGTGGCATCCTGTCGCTCACTCAGCACCCGACTGGAGTGTTTCTTTTCCAGAAAGCACCGTCTAATGGACCAAATCACCTCCATCACAGCCGAGCGGCTGCTGTTCAGCCACACCGTGCAGATGGTAAGCCAGAGGAAACATCAGACAGTTGGCATAGAAGCAGATTATTATTATTATTATTGACCAACAGGCCACAGCGTAATCATTCAGATACTGTATCTGTGTGCATCCAGTAAATAATTAGCCCTAGCATTTGTTACCAAGTGCATGCATGGCGAAAATATCCCTCCTATCCCTTAAACTTAGGATTCAAGAATTTGCTCTCAAATTATTGCTTTATGGTCAAAGGAATATTGTAAACCCACTAAAGTAATTGGATGCTAAGTAGAGTGTTATATGAATGGCTAAAAGGTGATGGCATATGTATATGTTTGTATTTGTATATTCGCTCAGGAAAGATTAACACACAAAGCAAGGAAAACAAAAGTTGGTAAATGACAGCATGACTGTTTTGTGGAGCAGTAAGTGTTATTTTTCACAGAACTGAGGCTCATCGCATGTCCCAGCAGCATTATATTGATATTTTAATCAAGACTAGAATCAAACATATATTACCTTGAGCATCCTGGTGTTGTCCCTCAGGTTCAGGCTGCTGCGCTGGACGAGATGTTCCACCAAGGGGAAGCATCAGTCCTGCGCTACCATAAAGCTCTCCTGCTGATGGAGGGCCTGTCTCTGCTGCTCACCGAACAGGACGACATCCTCAGTGTTAGCAAATGTAAGTATGTCTGTCAAGTGTTCTCACAAAAAGAAGGGGTGTCTCCACTCAGCACCAGCACTTGCCATAGTTTGGTGTTATATTTTTAAAACAATTAAATTTCCCCTTAATTCAGAATGCTCCATCCATACTGTAATGTTAAAATTAATATTTCAGCCTGGGCAGGTAGCCAATTCAACATAGAGCTGATGCATATAGACAAAACAAACCTAACCCGCATGTCTTTGGACTGGAAACCATAGCATCTGGAGGAAACCCATGCTAATACAGCATGGACATGACTTGTTGTGCTGACCCGCCCACTGTCTTTTTTTTTTTCTTTTCTCTTTCCCTTTCTCTTTGCGTCTGCAGGTAAGGAGTGCATCGAACGCCGCCTCACAGCTTTGCAGTCGGGACTCTGTGTCTGAGAGTCCTACGCTGCTTCTTGGAGTGTGGATATGATGTCAGTCATTTGCACCCTGCACATTTCCAAGGAACCAAATCTCCACCCACATCTCGTGGTTTTCATTTAGAAATGCTTTAGTTTTCTCAAGTTTTCACTGAACCTTCAGGGTTTGTGCTCTCTAAATGACTGATTCATCTCAAGATTTGGACAGCGGCAGTGACTTCTTGTACCAGTGTCGGACATGAAGCACTTGTGCTGTGAAAGAATGTCTGCGCTCTCGTCTATGTGAGAGGACTTTGCTCGTGGCACTGAACGTGGTATTTTTTGCCAAGAAGATTCCCCTTACTAGGCATAACACATGCAGGTGCAATTATTGCCAAGTAGTCACATACCCACATACAGAACTTATCTAAACATGAACAGATAGCGTTTTAAGATGGACAAATATTCATGCTGATAATTTGCAATAGGCAACTCTATAGACAAAATGTTATATTTTACCAAGATCAGTAGCTGGAGGGTACAGTACGGGATCTGCTGTACACCTACATACTGTACAGTAAGGACGTGCGCTGATGAAGACCGTGAATGGCCAAGTATCATTCTCATCAAATATATGTTTGTCTTATACCCCTTGTTTGCTTTCCTGCATTTATTCTTTCTGGTTTTTATGTTAATTGTTACTTGCTTGCTGAAGGGAAGTATATTTAGCAATGCTACAGTTGGTGGCTGGAAGTGCATACAAGTACTATTAGAAAACTGTTGCCAAAATGACTTTAAAAAAATTTGTTTTTGTTTTTGTGTTATGTTTTATTTTAGATTCACTGTAGGTAATGATGCTGGTTTGGAGAGAAAAAAAATCCCTGTGTTTGACACTTTACTGATTCTACACTTGCTTAATGTCAAAGGCCACGTCCCATCATTGAAACAATGATGTAATAGGGATTTTGGTCTTTAAATGGTGGCAACAAGGAGAAAATGGGTCCAGAAAACACTCACTACCCCACTGCTAGGTGCATAATATAGCTTTTAATTCAAGAGGGACTGGAACTGGTCTGTTAGCATCCCTGATCACAATCATGTTAAAGATGCTGCAATAACTTGGGATGTGTTCAGGTATACAGAAGCTTAGGTGCTGCTGTTGATGGTAATCTCTTCACACGATTCCATATTCCGTCTGTTTATATGTTATCAATCAATCATGTCGGAGTTAAGCAAGTATAAACAAATCTGAATGTAGGGCTGACAGGAGAGAGACAGCGTTAATATTAGCCAAGTGTTAGATAACTCAAACTTAGGTCTATCTAACATTGAGGCTAATGTCTCAATGTGTTTGCACTGTTGAAGTACTGTATAGAATGATCTTGAGTGGAACATGCTAAACATGTCAAGTTTTTGTAGATACCTAGACAGATTTGCTTATTTAGAGATTTCTTCTTCCATACTTTTCTTGCAGTTTTAGTTGTATAGTTACTGTCAAAAGGTAATGTATGTTAGATGTGAGGATGTTGACTAAGATGGTATAAGCTACGAAACCTTAGAAAGATTTCTTTAAGAAGAAAAAGGAAAAGAAAAAATGCTTTACACTGAAAAATTATTTGCATCAATTGTGTTGTTTTCTATTTCAGAGTAGCCAGTGTGTGACGATTGTGTTTGATTTTGAAACGTATCCTGTTGATTTGGAGTGCTAGTTGAAAATGTGTATTTTACCTGAAATATTTGTATATTGTTGATATTGACTTTAGCCATACATCCCAACAGGATACCTTTACTCCCCTAAATTGTGGGCCAATGGGAAGGGTCAACTTCTGCTTGGGTTGCTTTCAAAGAGAAGTTTGTGTGTGCATGCATGCATGTGTGAAGTGATGGTGTTTTGGTGAATTAATGGTCAGTGGTGAGATTTGCTCCTTACAGAACTAACGGCATTGCTCTGTAACAAGATGCAAATAATTTGATTTTGACTCCAGTTGACTTGCGTGGATGTAGTTGACTCTGGGTAGGATCCCATTCGCCATATGAAACAAAAACATCCACTGAAACCAAGGGTTCCCCTGGTGTAACCCAATGCCAGGCCCAGTACTACTTTCTTTTCCCCTGAGGTGTATTTTCCTCTGCCTTTTTAAGTTAATTAAGATGGTGACTAAGTGCATATTTTAGAATAAGGTGTTGATGAATGGTCAGGGCTGAAGATAGTTTACTCTGAGATTACGAAGCCAATATGGTAGCACTGTTAGCAGAACAGAATGGAGGAAAGGTTTTTCTCATTGAATATTCCTCTAAATATACATTATGTGTATTTGCTTTGTGGCCTTTTGTATTTTGTCAGAGAACTTTCTCTGAATTTCATTCATCGTGTTAATAATGTTTGTTTGAGTGTACATTCCTTATATCAACTCACCCACAGGCTCTCTCTAACACATGCTGTTCTTTTCAGTCAGTACATTGTGGCGATGTCTCAATAGATACAGGTTGCAGAAAGTGATGACATCTTAACTTTATAAAACCAGTGCATGTGTCACTTTTTTTTGTTCCCTATACAATCATTGCTATCGGCCATCTTAATGATGATTATCTTGGGTAGGTGTCAGGAGCACCATAAAGGTCGTCTGCGCAGCAGTTGAAATAAAAAGAGTATAGTGGTAGCAGGCTGGTACAGGAAGTGCAGACTCAGTGCTGTGTGTCAAGCACGTATCCACTCTGCTGAAGTGTCCTTGAGCGAGATACTGACATCCTAAAAGCTCCAGGGCTTTTATTCAAAGTATCACATAAAGATAAAATGAAGTGTAACCTTCATGAAGATTCTGCTATGTGCACTCCCATGATAGACTGATTTGGATTATTTTTTTTGTATGTTTGCTAAGAACATACCTGAATGTTTTCATTTTGTGTTTTTACTAGTTCTCTATTACCTGTAAATATTGTAAATTAAGTTATTGTTGTTACTGTGTAGCTATATGATGCTGCAGGCATGGAGAGGACAGTACCATACCACCTATACATTTCCAAAGAATAGGCCTTCTGCTGATCTTCCATATTGTCTCTTACTGTTGCAAAATCATTTTAATGTTGTCATATCTATGACAGACACACTATCTCAGTGTCCCTGTGTGTGATGTAACCTTTACTGTTTGAGAGTTGCAACATGAATAAAGTGAAAGGAAAGGTAATTTGTGTTAAGATAATGTGAGTTTCCTCTGCTGTCATGTCACTTCAGCTATGGGGATTCAAGTTTTATTAGAACAGAAGCTTCTTTTAGAAATCCATAGCTCCTTCAGAACCGTGACAAATGTTATGATCCTATACACCTGAACCTGAACCTACTCGATCATAAACCTCCCCATGCACAAACAACTACTAATAAATGTTTCCCTCATTAGTCCTATAGGTGCCTATAGCTAGGCAGGTATAGAGCTACTTTCCTGCTGCTGACCTATTAAACACACTGCTAAGACCAATTAAATTGGATATCAGGGACTTTACATTAAGTCTATATAAAGGAACATACCAGTGTTTTGGTCTTCCACAACATATTGTTGTATTTTAGATATTTTGAAATGTTTCCTCATATTCCATGAAGCCACTGGTTTCCACTATTTTCAGTTTGTCAGTGAACAAATGCAAAATATATATATATATATATATATATATATTCTTGAAAATAACGTAACAAATAATTTGCAGCCTCTCCAACGAATACTAAATCATGCCTTGGTGCCAGCCATACGGTTACAGCCTGTCAGGCAGCTGTTCCAAGGCTGGGTGCCCGCCCTTAACAAGCTCCGCCAATCAAACGGTTATGTTCAAATGCTCGACGCCTACCACGACCAATCCTAACCAAGGAGGCGGGACTTTATGCAGCTTGCCTGACAGATTAAACTCGGGGCATAAATAGGACCGTAAACTGTTAGTTGCCAGGGCAACGTTGTGTATGAGAGAAGCGCATGTCAAATGAGTGCAAGAGTAATTCAGGATAGCCTACTTGAGCTGTTTACAAGCAACTTTTGCTAACTAGTTAGTTGGCTGTTGTCGGATAGCAATATAGGCTGAACTGTTGACACTGCAATATAATGGTAAGACATAACACAGTCAGCTAATAGCGCTAGTTTGTTCGCTACTTAACTCCGTGCGGAGACAAGTCGTCGCCGCCTTGCTAGGAAATAAGGCTAGAATGGTTCGTTAGCTAGCTGACTGAAGCAAAGCAATGTCAAGTTATAACCTTCCGCCGGTGAGGCATTTGCCACAATGGAACCGAGTCGGGCGCCTCGGGAAGCCTTGCTCTCCACGGCGTTTACCGGCGAACCGACTGCAGCCGCTGCCTGTTGTCCCGCCCGTGGACAGAGGAGTGGGGAGAGCAGCGGAGGTGTCCTGTCACAGCGACACGGACCCCCGCGTCGCATCAGTGCAGAGGAATATCCAGTTCCTTCAGCAGCAACACAAGGAAACTCTGGAGAAGCTCCATTCAGAGATAGAGTATCTCAGACGGGAGAATAAAGGTGAAGAAACCAGTGTGAGGTGGAAAAATGTCATTAATGTCAGCGAGTGAACGTCGAATGAACGTGTTTGTCATTTGGAATAATCATAAATTATTAATATGTTTACAGTTGAATTAGAGGCCAGCAAAATAGTTGATGCTACTTTGCAGGGTCAGTCACAAAATGAAGCTATGTCATGCTGATATCAGAGGAGTAAGTAGACTTGTTTAATTGTATAGGCTAACACTTTTCAAAACTGTAGTTGCAAAGTGGCTTGCAGAAGGGAGGAAGGGGAGAAAAAGAACAACAACATATAAAGTTATAAGATCAATAAAAAGCCAAAGAAATTAAGTGCGTTTTGAGTTTACGTGAGGTGCTTTTAAACAACATGCTCTGATTTGGCCTGTATAGAGAACTTGAGAAGCAAAACAGCAAAGAATGCTTAATGATCAATCTTCTGTTTCATAGATAGGTAAGATAGTACTTTATTGTTCCCAATAGGAAATTGCAGTGTTATGGCGTTCATCAAGGAATCTGCTACTTTATGGACAAGTAACACGTCTGGTGCCCAGAAGGGCAACCATTATTTTCCATTTACAAGTGGTGAACTCAGTAATCTGTGGTGGTGTTCACACCCTTTATGTAATGAATTTAATGACAAAGACCTGACTGTCTCCTGATGAGGTGCTGATGGAGAGACATTTGATCTAGGTACGGTGGTCGCATAGCAACTCCAGGGTTTTGATGGTCTCTCAGTGGGAGGTGGACAGAGATCCGGTGCCACTTTACTGAACAGGTCACATGCTGTTCCATATACCTGCATCTCAGCACCCATCAGGAGACTCCCCAGTCGTCTGTCTTCACGCCATCACAGCGGCCAGGCCCCCCTGGAAACATGGGCTGTTCACCGGGACTGTGTTACAAGATTGTGCCGCTTATGTGCCTCCCTACAGTATATCGCACACTAAAATTCTCTTAATATGGATGTTGCAGAGTTGCAGTACAAGCTGATAATGGAGCCTCCCAAGTCAAGTAGAAAAGGTAAGAATTATCCTGATTCACTGTTGATTTTGTTTCACCCTGCTATGCACAGCCAATGTTCCTGCAGGATTGGATAGTTTAAAGTAGTGGGCAATATGGACAAAATATTCTATCACGGTATATGTAATTTTATATCGTGATATTGTTATATACTGATATCTATATAAAACAACCAGTTATTAAAGGGATACTACCCTGGTAGAAACAGTATTGCAGCTGACAAATGTTTGTTATCTCACAGTGTATATCATCATATTGCCCAACCTTACTGTAGGTCAAAGGCATGCCCAGAATAAAAAGGCAATCTTCTTAGTATCTCATGCAAGGCCATTTGGGTGTACAATTTGGTGAAAGTCAGATTGCCAAATAACATTTAGGGCACAGCAGTTAACCATTTCTAACTATCTTCGTCTTGGTTCCTCTCTATTCTTCTAGGAACGACACACAGTCGACGAGGCATTAGACCTCCCACTCAGGGAAGTGAAGCCCATACGGGACTCTACCTGGAGGAGCCGCTGCAGGACACGCGACCCCCACAGGACCAAGCACTAAGGTGAATTCCCATCCAGCTACATCTGGTACTTCACCTGCCTGCCTACCTCAATACTGATGTAGTGTGATTAGATTTTAGGAATGATTTTTTTAAATGTTTTTTATAGATATTCACACACAAAAACATTTGAGAGGCAAAATCATTAGAAACATGGATATGACGACAAGTAGCGGCATTCATTGTTAATTTCACGCAGTTAGGACAATACTATCATTATTTTACAAAAAAAAAAAAAAAAATCTGACAGTATCTCATCTCACAATGTTACTGTCCAGCTCTGGATGTATTGTCCTGCCCTAAATGAAATGATAGCAAAACACTGACGAGAAATGACATGTTGGTTAAGAAATGTTGATGATACTGAGAGCACGTACTTGAGATGAGACAAAATTAAGCAACGTTTTAGGTGAAACATACTGTACAAAACTGAATAATATTATACTGTAGCACATAAAGCAAATGGGATGTACATATAAAATAACATTAACAGCAACATTAATCACACTAAGAAGATGTGAAACAAAGAACACAATGATCACCACATGCAGTGGTATACCACAGTTACAGCGTGTGAAGAAGCAAAAGACAGGTTCACAAACTGGTGTTAGTATCAGCAGCAGAGAGCATATGCTATTAATGCTGACAGATTTCACAGTTTTAAAAGTCATATCTAAAGTAAATGGCCAGTATGTGTTTAATTCTTTGTCAGTCCAGTCTGCAGTCCAATCTTAGCTCCTCTGATTATATGGTCTTACACTACAAAAGGGGGATATGGAAGGGCCCATACCATTTAATATTTTATTTAAAAAAAAGATACTTTACATTATTTTTTGAATGCTTAATCAGGTGTTCCCAGCTCACTAAGTTATATCTGTTTAGAACATTTTTATATAGGGTTTTTAGTGTGTGCTATGACAGCATGACTATAGTGAAATTAGCCTTCAGCCACCTTGTGAAACAGTCATGCAAAGAGATGCCGGTAACATTTCCTCCTGTGGCTTCAAATTCTTTAGGTGCACACATTCTTTTTTTGTAGAGCTGTTTAAGCCACACATGTAAGTTTTGCCGTAGCTTAATCAGGATAACATTGCAAGTTCTTAAACTTACCAGAGCTCACAACCCCCTGGAGCCCGGTCCATAAAAGACATAATGTACATCTGGTCTTGTCGTACAAACAAGGCCAATAAATCACTTTGAGCCTCGGTCCGTACCTGTAGGTGTAGCAACTTGGCGTTTACAACCAAAACTGCCTTTAACAGTTTGTATGTTACTTTGAATTGATATTATCTCCAAGCAATGGAGAGGCCAGCGAAATTCTGGGATCTGCCAGGCAGGACCATGTCCCAGAGGCGAAGGGGGGCCTCATCACCTCATTACAGCCTCTGCGAATTCACAGCAGTCCCTCCCATCCACCGCGCGCTCCCACACTACAGGAGTGTGAGGTCATCATTCGGCAGCTCTACAATGCTAACAGTTTACAGTCTCAGGAAGTAAGTTCCCATCATCACACAATTGCATTCTAGTGTTGTGGACTTTAAACATAGAGTAATTATTATTTTGTCTTATTTTTATAAATATTTCTGTGGAAATGTTTCATGACTTTATGACTCTTTGTCATTTAGATTATACGTGTGAAGGCATTGCTGAGAGATATTGTTTTGAGCAAGAAAATCACCCCAGAAAACTACATTCTGACCAAGGCCTATCTTGTTGATGGTACCCGGTAAAGTGATAGAGAATATTATCACTGTTTATCTTCACCAACATACAGTATTCCTTCAGAAAAATAGCACAGTTGTGATAAGGGTTTCTCTTTTTTGTACTTGTCAGCAAATCTTCAGAAGAAAAGAAATTTCCGAAACTTGGTCTTCAGACATTTCCGGAAAAAGCGTAAGTAAATCTGTCTCTTCCTTTGCCTCTGTGCAAGAGATCGCTCAAACCTCCATAATACTGCATTTACTGCAGAGGCTTTTCAGGATGCTACTCGTATCAAAAAGCCATTTGGGCCCTCTCAGTTAAAACTACGTATGTTTCCTTTCCCAGGTCTGGACCCTCTCACTCTGGGGTGGTCCTCCCAGCCCTCAAACAGAGCCTCAGCTCCACCATAGCAGAGAGACAGAGGAGGACCCGTGCTGTGCAGAGAGACCGTTTCAAAAGGACGGTGCAGTGACAGGATCAATGGAATAAATTGTCAGTTATAGATTTCTATATGAAGTATTTGTGTCCTATGATTTAGTATCTTTTTTTAAAGATGGCTATAATGGGGACAGAAATGTACTCATGAAGGACAGGCAATATGAAAAGAAAAAAACAAAAAAACAAAATGAAGGTCTATATTCTTAAAAGCTTTTAATTTTGCACACAAAAAGAAGAGGAAACAATGTCTCAAATCTAGCTTTATACTGGGAATGGTACATTTATTTATTTATTTTTTACCATTTTAGGGCATTTGACATTTCTTACTTAACACTGGCTGCTTATTGTAGTTTTAGTTTAGCTTTCACTGCACATTTGTTGTAATTCTGCCAAAATGATGGCGGAATTGTTGTATTTCATATAACTATATATAGAACTAATTATCTGTCCCTTTTTGAACAGCTAAGTATTCAAAACATTTATCAGTGCAAACAACCAAAGTCAAGCCTCTAAAAGCACATGCAATTAATGATACAGAAGACACTACCAGGCTTATTTCTCAGGCATGTTTTGTATTGGTTTGTACTTTCATTGTATGGAGAAGTGACATGCTTCAACTGGCCAGGTGTTACAGCCATGCACCTACAGTACAACTAAGCACAATATTCTAAACTTTATTAAATTGTCTTAACACAAAACAGCACTGTCCTCGTGTCTTTTCCTCCGTGTCTTTTCCTTTTGTTCTTTTCCCAGAATATGTTTCTTCTAGAAAGCAAAGGATGTGCACAATTTACTATTTAGTGCATGGGATGCTATGTATTATATACCAGATTATGACACAAAATAAGCAAGAGGGGTTACCCTGCCTAAAGTAATTATGTTGGTGCTGGTTTCCATGGGCATACACTTATGTAAGTCATGAGTTTAATTGTAATAATGAACAGTCATGTTATTGAGGATGAGATAAGTGAAAACAGCTTTTATTAGTTGTTTCAACATCACAGACTTGCCAGACAATGCAATATATAACAGATTATTGGTGCAGATTTTCCTGTATTAAGAAATGCGAGGTGTTCATTTTATTTCAACATAATCAATAGGAATTTGGTTTTGGTTTAATGAAAAAAAAAGGAAGTTAAAAGGACAGTAAAGTGAATTGGCCACTCTGTGGTTCACAGCCTTTGCTACACTGACTTGCAACATTGTCAGTCCCACTAGATCCCACTATAGTTCTGTATTAACTCTCCACTAGCAATGAGTATGAAAATAATTAGTGACAATAATCTCTTAGAATATTATAAGTGTGGTGAAGTAATTGTAGGCTGGTTCCAGTCCTCTGAACACACACATGCTGCAGAGAATTTGCAAAGTTTAAACTTGTGTTGTGTAGAGTTTTGGCTAAAACTATGAGGAAGTGTTTATTTAAGAAATTGTATAATACACGCAAACTGAAATATGAGGAAGAAAGTGGGTGTTTGCTTCTGCCTGTGAGGTACTTTTTTAACTTTTGTTCTGATAAGTGCTATACATAACATTTTTATAATATGTTTGCCTATGAGAAGCCTACTATTCAGATCTCACAACTTTTTTTATGCTATCGTGGTTCCTCTTCTGCAAGAAGAAATTAAATGAAAAATCATAAAAAAAATCGTGTGTTTCAAAGATTTTGAGGAATTTGTGCGCTTCATACAAGTGTCAAAAACAGGATTAAGATCCAGTTGAACTGTTCTCTTATTAGCATTCCTCGATGATTTTGAACATATGTTCATTGTTAATAAGTAAATATATAAACCAAAAGGAATAAATTACCTGTCATTCCATGTTTTAATGGTAAATTCAACTCCCTCTCAGCTCTGGCAATCGTGTAAACATTTATCAGTGAGATGGTACACAGCCATGTGAAAATCAACACATTTAAAAGCACCTGGCCTAATATCATAACATGAATCAAAACTTAGCTTGTAGTTGTGCAACAGCATCGGGCAGGTTAAGAACTGCACGCAGCCAGGCGCGGCAGACAATTCCAGGAACTGACCTGTTTTAGCATACTCCACTTCTAGAAACTTTAGGAAGAAATATCCATTCATAATCAAATGATTATACAGTAATCCGGTGTGTTAAACTTGGCATACAACTTAATACTCACGTCCATTCACCAGAGGCAAATAAAAGGACTACGATGAAGTTACTGAATTCACTTCTGGTGAAGGCTCAACAGTAAATCACATCTCAAACCGCACCTCTCAATGCCAGCTCTCTCTATATTCATCGACACATTGCCCACTCTACTCTGAAATTATATCTACACTTTGTCAGCAACATCTCTTGCACTAACTCTTATTTTACCATTAGTCTCAACAACAATAGATTAAGGCAATGGCTGACCGAGCAGGCTTAAAATGACCACTCAGCAACTCAGTTCAAAGCTCAACAAGCCTCCACCTCTATAGCTTTACTGTATTGCTTTGGCTACCTTTCTAATGACGTTCTTCAACTCTCATGTGCCTTGTACAATGTACATGCTTTTAATGCTAAGGTGTTTCATTTAGTGGGAAACAAAATGTTATGGCTGTAAGTTAAAAGAAGCGACCATTGTCATGATCAAGGCCATTCATTTTCCCTCTGAAAAATACAGAATAACTTCTAAAGGAAGCCTAACATAATGTTCTTTGCCAACATTGTTGTGTTAAGTAGCCACATTTCTAAATAATATCTTAATTAAAAGTAGTGCAAGTGGACAAATCTTTAACACTGACGTATAACATTGCAAGAAAATGGTTTTACATGCAGATAAAATCATCATTTTAATTCCTGAGAGGTCATGTATTTTCTATCCGTGATTTGAACCTATCACAATGCAGGTCCCTCATATAGCCCAGCCCATGAGGCACATTCTTAACACAGCAGTCATAGCCAGGGGGTAACAGTTAGAAAAGCAATCCTGTGCCTGAAGGGCACTGATTTTGCTCCTATAAGTTTCTGTAAAATCAAAAGAGGAGTGAGCATAAGGGTTTATGTCCCTTGGCAGGAATTGTCAGTACCATTGTATGCATTTGTGCTCAGGCAGATGTGCTCAAGGCTACAGTTGTGCTTGACAGCTCAGTGTCTGTCGACTTCTATAACATTTCATCTCCCTGCAACAGTCTAAACAAAATAATGTATAAAACTTTACTGTTATGTTTAAATATGACAGACATTGTCTCTTGCATGCACCCACTAGATGGTGGTGTTTCTGAAGAAACTCCTCAGTGAGCATGCATTTAATTAAGGCCTACAAATGTTTGACAGCAGGTTACACACAGGTATGTCTTAACATACCTTAGCTTAATTTCCAAAATCTCACAGAAATGTTTTTATTTTATTTTATTCCTATTCAGCATGGGTTTGTGTATTTAACCCATCTTAATGAATGGCTGTCATTACCTTATTCCTACCAGAATATGCGGATAAAACAAAGGTTTAAACCAATAAGTTAAACAATATGTGTCCCTAAATATAAGTCTTTTTTTTAACTTATACTTCTGAGGAGGAAGAAGCCTCGTTTGCTTTTTTCTTTCCAATTTGTTGCATCACTGCGTCTTTGTGGAAATGTGGGAATTGGCAGGCATTAGCCATTAAGACCCAGTGGGTGCAAATCTATTAACATTCAGACAGTGCTGCAGTGATGAGAGCTGCTTTGTGCCAGCTGCAGCCTCATGAGGCATGGCCACTGAAACCTCAATAACCAGAGGAACAGAGCTACCTCTTTATATATTTTACTTTCATCAATGAGCAGAAGTTGTCCTGCCACATTGGACGACTTGCCATGCTCAGTCAGTGTTTTCATACACATTCTTTCGTTTGTATTACTCTTTATTAAGGCGTCTTTTGAGGCACTGCCCCCTGCATTTGAATTCACTCTCTCCCTTTCAGCATATTGTGTTGTGGGTTGGGTAGGTTGGGGAGCTCCAAATCGATGTGACATAGTTCTGTGCCAGATAGTACTTATTATGAGATTGAATGGAGGGGAAGTTGGAGAACAACAGGATATGAAAATAGGGAAATATGTAAAACGTTTTACTGGTGACATGAAATAACTGTTGACTGAGCAAATATACTGTACTTCAGTAGCTAATATATAAGCTACTCATGAAGCCACAGTAAGCTACAGACATACAATATAATAGGCTACAAAGAAAATCCATAAATACATGGCATTCATTTTTAGATGTCTGGTGGAAACTAACTAAGTACATTTACTTGTACTTGCGTACAGTTTTGGCATCCATTTTATGCTACTGTATACACTATATCTAGCTATAGTTACTACTTACTTTGCAGATTAAGATATTACATATAGAAAACATATGATCATCTTATAAAATATGATGTATTGTTGTAGACTAAGTATACAGTAGTTAAATTGGCTACAAATGCAAAATGCTACTTGCACATAATGTCTCAATATCAACAATCCAATAATATAATGAAAATGCAACACTCACAGAAGGAGCCATTTGTCTGCATACCCAGTACTTTTAATGTTGATACTCATAAATGATTTATTTAGCTGATAATAGCCTACTTATTGTGTGTACTTTTTACCTAAATGCAGGACTTTTACAACTGGTTCCAAATCACTTCATGTACAAGATCATTAGAGACTTGCCCATCTTTTATGTTGATGTAAGTGTTATCATGATAATGCTGGTTATATAATAAGTACACAAAATATAACTTTTGCACATTTTAAAACTGCACTTACACATCACTTCAAAAAAGGAAAATAGGACTTGTCAGACAAACTGTTCTGTAGCTGTCACGGAAACATGATTGACACCTTGCTGTCTCCGTGGGGCGGGGGGGGGGGGCTGTCCGTGTCTCGTCACCCTCCCCCTCCCCCTCCAGGCGTCAGTGACGTGCAGATAGAAAGCGGGACCTGCCCTCCCGTCGCCATTTTTCGGTCTCGTACTCGCACTTGCGGTGGCTCGGGTGAGGGGGGGGACGAGCAGAAATAAGGGAAAGTATTAAAATATAGAATCGTTAAGCCGGGATCCCTCGTGAGCAGTCCGGAATGCACGCGAGAGCTACAGTATAACGCGCTAGCTCCTGAGATGCACGCGCAGGAGACGAGGCGCCGCTGTGAAATCATTTTTTGTGTGAAGACGTGTTGCGGGCCGCCGCCATTTTTTTGCCGTGCTGCCTCAAAAGTCTGCCCCGACTCGAGAAAGGGGATTCAAAAACGCATTTCGATGACGCGTGCCTTACCGTAAGATCAAGAAGATACAAACTAATCATTTCGTTTCCGACCCGCGGCCGCTGGCAGCCTTTAGGAGACATGAGGATTAAGCAGATGAAAAACTGAGGCCACCTTTTCCGTTCTTATAACTGACACTGTCTGGAGGAGATACATCAGAAGAGAAGCCTGGTGTTTTCTCGGAAGGCGGAACGAAAAAGGGAAGCTTCATTGATCATTTGTTGCTTCGGTCTCCGTCGATGTTTGTCTGTCGTAAGTTTTTTTTATTTTTACTGTTTTGGCCGCTCAAACAATCGCTCAGCCATTGACCGCTGAACACAGGAACCACATTATGCTCCAAAGTTGGATCAAGCCAGTCGCAGCCTGTCTCTGAAAACGCCAGGTTGTGTATGTGTTTTGTTTATTTGCTTTTTTTAAATCCGAGGTCTCCGGAGCCTGCGGCGTTTGGGCAGAAATTACTCGAAAACCTCACAGGGCGACCCTGCCCTGCCCTGCATCTTCCAAATCCTCCAATTTGCTGTGGTTGGCCAATTCCAACCACGTATACACCTTTTAACTTATTGTCTAGTCTGTTTTGTATTTTTTTTTTTATTATTTGTACACCGATATTAACTTATTTTTGAACAGAAATGTCAACTGCTCGGTTTGATTCATCTGATCGGTCCGCCTGGTATTTTGGACCCGTGTCACGACAAGAGGCACAGAATAGGTTACAAGGACAGAGACATGGCATGTTTCTTGTTCGAGACTCGTCGACCTGCCCCGGCGACTACGTGCTGTCAGTATCTGAAAACTCCAAAGTGTCTCACTATATCATCAACTCTTTGCCCAGCAAGAGGTTTAAGATAGGCGACCAAGAGTTTGAGCACCTCCCTGCTCTCCTGGAGTTCTACAAAATCCACTACCTGGATACGACCACGCTGATAGAGCCAGCACCCAGGTAGGAAATTCAACCAGTAACTTGCCTCTCCACTAACTACCATGATCGTAGAGATGTGCACCATGATAAGACACCATAACACCTGGGCCTCCATAGATATGTCAGACTGGCTAACCTAGGTTAACTGGGTTGTCTATTTTTATCAAAACTAGCCCACTTACAGTCAGACTGCAGTACCCTGCAGATATGCCACGAAGCATCCAGTTTGCTGGGTTGGATCGAAACTGGTGGACACACCAGCACTATCACCACACATCCAGTTTATTGTTTTTAATAAGGCTGTGGGGTTTCCAAACACACCAGGTTAGAAAAATAAACAATCACCAGCCAAGATGCTGGTAAGCATTGTGGTTTGTGTGTTTATGTTACTTACTCTTTTAGCAGTGTTTGCTTACATTCAGCCATAACTCTGACTAGATATTACATTTTGCTACTTTGGCACTGGTGGCAGTATTTTTGTGCCATTTAAAATGGCATTTTTTTCATATCTTGCTCCAAGACATTGGATATTAAGACTTATTTATTTAAGCCTTTTGCCAACTATTTTTATACACTACATTAGTAAACATTCATGTGCAAGTGTTCCTTGGAGAGGCACATGTAAATCCCATTTTCACAAATGTAAAATGAGCCCTTAGACCTAACATCAGCTTCTATTTAATGCCATTCAACAAAAGTGTTTTGTGATGTGATGCTTGAGGGAAACCTGTCCCTGATTTCATTAGTCCCATCATTTTCATTATCAACTTGACAGTGGCCTTCTTTTTATGGTAACCACATTATGTCTCCTTCCTTTGCCTCATTATTATAATCTCTCAGGTACCCAAGCACAGTGAGTTGTCCCATCCAGCCCATGGGTGGCCCAGATGAGAACCTGGAGTATGTGCGGACTCTATACGACTTCACTGGCAGCGATGCAGAGGACCTTCCCTTCAAGAAGGGGGAGATCCTTATCATCCTGGAGAAGCCAGAGGAGCAGTGGTGGAGCGCCAAGAGTAAAGAGGGACGCGTCGGGATGATCCCTGTGCCCTATGTGGAGAAATTGGTACGACCTTCGCCTCACCCTGGCCAGCCTTCCCATGGATCTCGTAACTCCAACAGCTATGGGATCCCCGAGCCCTCCCACGCCCTCGTCCACGCCTATGCCCAGCCCCAGACACCTTCGCCATTGCCCCTTGGAACACCTGGAGCAGTTATCAACCCAATACCGTCCATGCAGAATGGCCCCGTCATGGCAAAGGCCATCCAGAAACGAGTGCCATGCGCCTATGACAAAACAGCTCTTGCTCTAGAGGTATTGTAAAATGGGATTTCCCTGTTTTATCAAAAATGTC
The DNA here is from genome assembly GCA_005408345.1 of Macquaria australasica. NCBI lineage: Eukaryota > Metazoa > Chordata > Actinopteri > Centrarchiformes > Percichthyidae > Macquaria > Macquaria australasica. The sequence goes on along the minus strand of SEMN01000196.1, from coordinate 199,162 downwards.
TTCTGTCCTTTCTCTTTCATTCTCCTCTCTTCCTTTCTAGGAGATCACATTGACTACACTTGCTGTTTAAAATTACGCTTTAATGGATTGCAAGTATTGTAGTTGAAGTGGGTCAAATATTTGTGAATTCTGGGGTCAAGTTAATTTAGGGGTTTGAACTAACTTATTTTTGGTTCAAATTAGGTAACATTGTTGAGCCAAAAATCATTTTTCAACATTTTCAGAATACAGGTCATGTAAGGAATCCAGCTTTTTGTTTGTCACAAAGCCAGTATATCAGATTTTTGTTCAGCTGTACCTTTGATTCGTAATGCTACATCATGCAGTAAATCTCCATATCAAGTAAGTGCCAGGGGCAAAACTTGTAGTAGACTACTCGGCTTAAAGGCTCTTTTAACAGCACACTGGGTGTGGTCAAAAGGGTGCTCTGTTGTGTTGAGTGATGTCACAGGGTCCACCTGTACATCACTGCAGTAAGGCGAGAAGTTACTCCATTGGAGGTTAGAAAAAACAGGATTTACAGAGGGTGTAGAAGTCTCAGTGTAGAAATATTTCATTTTAGTAAGAACATCTGCTGCAGATGACAGTAGGTCAGAGGTTGATGGAAGATTTAAGTTTTTTTTGCTCCTGAAATCATCACATCATGACAGGGATCAATGGTAGGAGAAGCTCTAAGATTCCCACCAGGTCAAGCATGTAAATGTTGTTGACAGTCTTAAGCAGTATGCTTTTGGACAAAGCTTACCAATCACAAGAGATAATGGGGCGACAGAATTCATTTATATTCGCTCTGTAACTTCTTTTTATTTTTGGAAATGTCTCAAATTTGTAAAGAACCCTTGTCAAAAAATGCATTATACATTAAAAAAAATTAAAGGATGGAGCATTTCACGCCTAAAGCGGAATATTTCTAGCACTGCACCATTTCTTGTAAGGCTTGATTGCATTAGCACAGTACCTAGTAATGAAAAAAGGGGAAAACACCAGTGCTGCCTACAGTTACCACAGCTGAGCAGTCTTGTTGGTTCTATGTGTGAAAGTGTCTTAAGATAACTTGCAGCTCTTCTCCAGTCCTCTAACATTTAAGACTAAGCTCTCGCTTTGTGGTCACACAAACACATTCATAACCAAACAGCAGCCGTTCTGGTCACTTGCTGCCCATTGTTGCCAGGGGATAGGGGGGTGACACGGTGCTTCAGATAAAGTCTGGTTGTACCCAGCTATTTAGTTTACCTTTAGTTTATTAGGTCAGGAGAAATCAGACCTTATCTGCAGGTGTTTCTGGTTAATTTGCATAAAGTGGACTTCTGGTTAACTTCTATTTGTTGCTCTGGGCACTGGCATCATGCTGCATGCTGATGCCATGGTGTAAGGATGCTACTTGTTGCCAGCATTAATTAAAAATGAATGAATGCCAGCCATGTTTATTGTTTGATTAGTTAGATAGCTAGACACTGATTCTCTGGCTTCTGATCGGACGAGAAGTCATGGTGGAGTGAGGGAGCAGGTGTTGCCGATCTCTTGTAGTGGTGTTTCTTTCTTGGAATGATCAATGACATGCAAAATACACTTTGGCAGTTATAATTGAGGGTGGGCGGTGACTCTGTGGTGAGACTAATAACAATATTGTGACTCAATTTCCACTGATGGGCGAATGGAGCCCCAATTCTACCAGTTGTCTCGGACTCGGTCTTCCTGCTAGCCAGCTATCTGCTAAACAGGTTGCAGCTCTCAGTGCCACTGTTGCATTTCACAGCGGTGCACTCTGGGTAGTACAAATTTGCTTTGACTGTGGTAACATGTTGAAGCATGTGATGTGCACTTCACCTATATACTGGCATTCCAAAACGCTCCACTCTGATAGCAGACTGAGCTGTATTGATGCCCCCAGGGGAGAGATGAAAATGAAAGGTTTCTTGGCCCATCTCTGCTGCCATTCACTGACATCAGAGTGCGTCAGTGGAAACAGGAAGTAAACTAGGCCTCTACAGCTAGGTACATGGGTTCATGTCATCCCTATGACTCTTATACAGAAAAGAGGGTGTAAATTTGGACCGTGAGCAAACCCAGTGAATGGTATTCATGCTAAAGATTAGACGGCTCCTTCTACAAGCATTAGTCCAGTCTTTTGTGCTCTCTCCCCTGCAGTCCCTTTTTACAATTGACAATAACAAAAATCACCTCAGGTAATGTGTAATACCTCATTCAGACTAACACTGTGACACGAGTTGAATGGATCAACAAGATGCATCAGCTGGCCTGGGTCTGCGCCCTCCGCTGCCCGTCACTGCCCATCTTTTGTCACCAGCGGTGTTGAGTAGAGGTGGAAACTTCGATTACACTGAATGTTCATTTAACCGGTCCTGTCCCCCATATCCAGCAGGAGCAATGCTGTCTCTAATAACTACTGTGCAGCCAAAGAGGGGCAGAACTTTCCAAGTGGGTGTGTGTGTGTGTGGTCCCCTGAAAACTAGGAAATGGATAATAGACATTCGTACGGTTGTTCTAAATGCATATGTACTGAATTGCAGTGCAGGTACAATTGCTGCTCCTCTGGGATGCCTTTGTTGCTCACCTCCCTTCACACCCACCCTGGCCTAAAACAGGAGGACTGAGGAAAGCCCTTACTCAGTTACATCTGCTCTGGATTAAAATTAGTCCATTGTCTGTCTGCAACAATTCTACATTTTAATGCACTAATTTCTTCACAAAATGTTTACTAATCTTACAGTATCTTGGCATTTGTGTTTTAGTATTGTGTATTATTAAAACTTTGTGACCACGGATTTGTCAGAAGTCTGCACTTCTGAAATATTCTGTATTTATCTATTTTGAAAGTTTTGGCCTAAGTATATTGTTAACAGATTGAGCACAAAATCCAGAATTTTGCAGCAATATTGAGTAGTCAGTGTCGTAATTACTTTAATTGAGAGAAGGAAACCTCAGGAACCCTAGAAACCAGTCACTAGAAATAAACTTGCTGAAACTCTACTATTTCCTGTGGTATTTTTCATATACTGGTTTTAAACTTGCTTTGCACTGATAACGCATACCTTACCTCGTCTCATCTATTTGTCTCTGTCTTTGGCTCAGAATATATCATGGCTTACGGCAGAAACCCTTTTAGTTTTGTACTGTGGCTATTGTGCAGCCTCTGGGCTTCAAGGAGCAGAAGCTCTAAGTCATTATTTACTCACTTCAGAGGCAGGCAGTCCACAACAAATGAGATCAGGTTATTGATATTTAGCCTGTTTTTTCATTACTGCTTTCTTAATAGTTAGATCGATTCTTTTAAGTCATTATGCTATCATTTTTTACCTTGAGCTTTTGCATGATCACAGTAAATTTGTTATATTAGGATTTGTTGTGAGTCTAGTTACAAAATACTTAAAAGTACTAGGTTAACAAGACTTATTCAACATATGTAAGAATTTTAGTCAAAGTCTGCATTCATAACAGCCAACCTCTTCTGAATGAAGATTCACACCTGTTAACCCATGAAATATAGCGAGATATAATTCAACACTTAGATTGACACTTTATGGAAATGTAAAGGGGGAAACTCGTGAGTTATTTTTTTCCACCATAAGTCTTTCTTCCATTAGAAGTGATGGCAATCTAATTTCCCTACGTCATGATTCATTCAAACACTGATTCACCTTTATCTTTCTTTGACCGACGGGTTTCAGCTTTTTATGACTAAGTAGCATTCTTGTCATTCCAGGGCGGCGTAAAGGATTACTGTTGCAGATCATGTGTAGGGTTAGATGTCCTTGAAGCCTCATTCTGAAGTTAAAGCTACAAATGGTGTGCCCTCGTATTCACGTTTCAATCATGGTTTTGATGATGGAGACTTTTCCCTTCTAATCCTGATAAAGAACATATGGCTTTAACAGATTGGGGTCACATTCAGTGTCACAAACCCATCTGAGCGTCAGCTCTGTGTTTTCCTGTCGGTTGTTTAAACCACAGTGTAATGCTGATGTGTGTATTAATAAATCAGTTGTACTGGATGTTGTGTGAGCTCACACATACATTGTGAGTGTAGTTGGGAACAGGTTTTAAAATAAACATTGGCCACTTGCCAAACATTTTTTTTCCTTCCTTAGGCTATGAAAAATGTTGACTCTTAACTCTGCTCTATTTTTCTTGTCTCATTTTGTATGCGTCTTTACAACAGAGTCTGGTGCAGCAGTTAATCATCGTAAAATTCAAATGAACCCTTTGACTTGTGTCATTTTATCTGCAGGTGCATTGTATGAAAACTACACTTACAAACAATGATACACTGTTAGGTCATTATATAACTTCTTTGCACCACTGATTATGTCACAGCAAATGGTGTAGTGCAGCCGCCCACAGTTTCATGGTCATCTTTAAGTAGAAATTGTGATACCTGACTGCTGGTTATGATGTGGAATTGACTTTGGTTTGGTTAATGCGTTCTAAAATCTAGCCAAAATGTTTAAGTGTCCTGGGTTGTCATGACCTTTTTAGTGAGCTGCTGTGCTACAGAACTTAAACTGTTGGCTGGTTGAGTTTCATTCACATCATGGTTACCTAAACAAAAAGTGTATGCACTCATTATACTGTAAGGCACTTCAGTTAAATGTGGCCCATAAAAGTTGCAGTGTCATTGTAGTGTGAAAAACTCAACTCTAAAACTATTTTTTTAGAAAATGAAACAAATACATTTTTAGTTTGACCACACTGTATTTTAAAAATTTCTAGACATGTTTTTATCATTTTAGTTCTTTTATATGTATGTGTCTAATATGCATACAAAAAAACATCATACTGAATGGACTTAACTCAGATTTACTGCAAACACACCCTGCTCCTTCTGTAACTCAGCCTCCTGTCTCTCTTTCCTCAGGTTGGTGACATCGTCAAGGTTACACGGATGAACATCAGCGGTCAGTGGGAGGGAGAAGTGAACGGGCGGAGGGGTCTCTTCCCATTCACCCACGTCAAAATCATAGACCCCCAGAATCTGGATGAGAGTGACTGACCTAAGAGTTCGACTGGACCCTCTCACCAGTATCGACCTGTACCTGAATGTGCTGGCTCTCTCCACCTTTCCCGCCAGTGTCACCACGGTTACGTGCTTGCCTGCTTAGGGCTGTACAATGATAGCGACCCCTCTGTTGTTGCCAACCGTTGCAAGGCTTTCTGACTGTTTACAGCTTTGGACATTGGCTCCAAACTAAAACCTGACCCCACTTCTCCCAGTTCCCTTTCCCATGTCTTGGTTCCAGGCTGGGCAGTGTTTTTGCATTAGTGTCCTTTTCATTTCCAGAACACTGGGCATCAGTGTGAGTGTGTATGTGTGTGCGTATGTATAAGTGCATGTGTGTGTGTGTTTTGTGTGCGTGTTCACAATAGATAGTAACCACATTATGTCACAATGTGTCTGTTTTTTATTTGATTTATCTGAATATTTGTTATGCTTGAAGTCTTGGGGACTTTGGAACATGTTGTTTTGTTGATGTGAGGATATATGTACGAAGTAGGGAAAAGCAATATCCCTATGGACTTGGGAGAGCACTGAGGCAATGAGGAGCTAACCAGCCAGTCAAATGTTATTTCTCCAAACAATCAAGTCACTGTTGTACCTTAACCATCACACAAGCGCACACACATGATGTGTACGTGATGTGTGACTGGAGTCGGGAGGATGCAGGAGAGATATCCAGGAGGATCTAGCTTGTAGCGTGACATAGATCCCATGATCCCATCCACTTTTCAACCTGGCACAGGTCTGGCTGACAAGACTTATTTATCTTTTGTTAATAAGACATGACACAGCCATATGTGATTTCATCTTACTTATTTGTGCCACATGATCAACAATAGTTATTTTTTGTTTGTTTTGTTGTTTTATTTGTCATTGAGAAGATGTGTGGTAGAGGGGTAACTTTGCATGTCCACTTGGTACCTCTCTTTACTGTCCTTCACATTATTTTGAACTTAAAGGACATTGCTTAGAGATTAGCAGGTTGTTTTTTTTGTGCCAACAGCGCCAAGCACTAGAAGATATATTTCAACTTTCTGCATAGGAGTGCAAAGCTTTGAACAGGTTTTCAAAAGTCATAGCAACAGCAGTAGCCAGCACTTCCCACAAGCATCTGACAACGAGGCTAGCTAAAAACGCAGTGTGGGCACGAGGACTGAAGGCTATTTACTGAGGTGAGAAACCCCAATCTCAGTGGCATAGGTCACAAGGAGGAAATGTCAGCAAGCCAATGAGATCCCATCAATGCCTTTTTCAGAGAGTAAGATAAATGCATTTTTTAGCGCATGCAATCCCCTCTCGAACCGTATGTTTTTAATGTGATGCTACTCCTGTCAATTTACGATTTCAACCAGCTTTATTCCTTAAATATTTGGTCCGTGCACAGTTGTCTCTCTTTATGCAAACACTCTTATCGGAGTGGTGGAAAGCATCTTTGTTCATTCTGTGCTGCAACCAATTCTGTTTGATCAGTAGGAGCTGAGGATTAAACAGTTGTACAAACAGTGTCGACCCCTAGATTTCTGCTGTAAAAATGAACTATTTCACCCCCGCCTCTCCTAGTGCTTTTTGTTACAATCATTGTTCAGCTGTTCACTCAGTAATATTGTGCAGCTTTTAGTTCTTTTAGTTTTATTTTTATTTTTTTGTAAGTTTATAGTCTGCTATTAAATCAAGCATTTTTGTTCAAATGAGTGATGCTATTAAACAGAAGTACCTACGGTGACATTTACAAAAGGGAAAAATGCCTGCTGGTTGCCTCTGTGCATGACCTCTTGGCTGGGGAGATGTTCTACCCGGCCAAATGCTGCTTAATGTCATTTATGTCCTTATTAAATAGTTTTCTGTTATTTTAATTCCTCCTGCTCTGTGCAAACAAACCAGTGTGGGTTTTCCTCATCAGACTTAATGAAATCTACTAATTAAGCAATACACCCTGATTATTTCCTTTCTTGAGGTGAACTTGCTTTTCTCATGCTTCTGAGTTTTGTAATGACATTAACAGTATTACTGTGCTCTCTTCTCATATTCTAGGAAAGCCTGTCTTTTACTTAAGAATTGAAAATTGTGCCTTTTGTTTTCTTATACCATTTACATGTGTTAATATTTCCCATGGTTAACACCTGTGCTGGTATTGACCCTTTATGTACAGAACAAGTAAATAAAATTTACGTCTACTTCTTTAAGTTGCTCCGTCTGGTATCTCTGTCCTCTATATGCATGTTGTCTTTATGACACAGATGGGTGGGTGGGGACGTGTTTGCAGCAGCCTGGCGTCACAGGTTGTGTATCTGGAGCACAGGACAGTTGCTCTTGCTCTAATTTTTGACAGTTCCAGTTTTGATTCTGGCTGCACCCAGGAGAAAGGAAGCAATTACTGAATTTTAATGAAGTGCTAATAAAAGAAAGTCAGCTTGACCTACAGATGGGGAATGGAAAACTTTTCAAGGGCAAGGTTTCAGATGGGCATGTTCTGTGACTGTTTGTAAAGCACTTTTCAAACCAGGTACAAGTAAGTATAAGCCAATAGGACCTAAAAATATTATGGTTATATTATGGTATTATGTGGGAAACAATTGTATACGCGATTGAGAATGAACATACTTACAATTACTTTTACCACTTAACGAGCATGTCGTTTTGAACTTTATAATAAAAAAGGCATAATTGCCCCACTGTCATGCTTTTAGAGGTATGGTTCTCATTAAAACAATACTACTCTTACCTTACTGCGAGGTGTAACTCGGTGAACTCCGGATCAGATGCTTCCGGTGATGCAAAGGTGTACAGGTGTACAGTAAATTTATAATGACTAGAATGTCACCACTCTACACAGATATCAGTGGTACTCATGCCATGAAGCATGTCTTCATACACAACATCTTGAGACTGCTCACTCATTGATGATGTAGCAGCCTAGAAATTATTTCTTATCCATCACCATAAATTATTCATAAAGTATGGGAAGTCACAGGACCAGACTTCATAAAGTTTAAATCACAGCTAATTCTCAGGGGAAAAAATGCAGATGTTGATGGATCACATGAAGATGTTGTAGTGTAGGGGAAAAAAATGAACACTAACAGATGAAACTTAAACATAATGTATCAGAGGATTTATATAACTCCCTCAATTTTCTTCTTCCTAAACCTCTCTCATAAGCAAAACACTCAACATCCCATTCAGTAGAAGTCAAGAGACTGCTAAGATTTAGATAACATTAACACGTGTTTGGGCTTATGTGTCAATAGCTGGTTTACGTTTCTTAATTTCAGGAAAAGGTTTTCAAATTATGCCTTTTACAATTAGTAGGGAGACTGTGTATTTAGTTCACTGTCTGGCCTTTGCCTCTGGATGCCTAGTGCTTTGTGTGTACATGTGCCAGGTTAAACTGCCAATAAAGCCAATCGATGTATTCTACTGGACTGTGATAGGCGCTGGCTGCAGTGAGAATGAACATAATGAATCAAACTTAGCTGAGTCTGACCTCTCCTTAGGGCACACTGTATGTCAGTGTGTGTGTGTGTTTGTGTGCGTGTGTGTGTGTGTGTAAATGGATGTGTGGCATGGTCGATGAAGGTCTTCCTACAGTCCATTACCACCACTGGCCTCAAACTAGCTGTGGGTTTGACCCACAGAGGGAAATGCACAGAGAATCTTTGCTGTCTAAAAATATGAAGATAAATGATTTATATAAAAAAAGAGAACTATTATTTATTTTTTCAAGGTAAAGAAAAAACATTTAGTCACTGATGACTAATGTAATTGATTTAAATGCACAAAAATTATTAAATGTGCTGAATATGGTCTAGTGGTAAAAACCACAGCCTCTGGACATGTGAACATGCAAGTTTCTTGTTTTTTGGTTGGGCTTTGAACCCACCATCTCTCTGTTTAAGCCCCCTGTTTTCTGAACCTGCTTTCTGAACTGTGCTAATTAACATAAAGTTTAACATCATTGCTTTATGTTAGTCTGCATGCTGCCTTTTTTTAGGTTTGCATCAATTTTGTCATTGAACCAGTGTGAATGTGTTCCAGAGCCCCCAGTGTTTAATCCATAAGCTGTTAGTAAGTAGTCATGATGGACAAGATGTAAACCCATGAATTAATCAGCTTTGTAACTGACACATTCAGGCTTGGGTTAGTTTGTATGTCATCCCGTCACCCCCCTCTAGGAACTGCCAGTCAGTTATCTCAGTCCCTCTAATTTTATAAGCATTTTGTGCCTATAGATATAACTTTGTCCAGCAGATTGTTCCAGCTACCCCCAAAATTAGAGACATCATTTGCTTAAACTTCTTCTTTTTTTCATATTTTTAAATGACTTCTGCCTTGATGTTGTCTAGGTATAGAACAGAACTCAAGAACATTAGTCGGCTCTGGTAAAAGCCTTGACTAAATGCTCACATGCCCTTCAGTTCTGGTATTATAACTCAAGCACACTAATTGACCCCATCTGTGGTCTATAATGTGTTTTATAGCGAGGTGAGAGGAATCCAGGTTGAGCTATGTAGGTGACCCAGATGACCCAGGCTACCTCAGGAAGGCCTGGAGGTTAAAACGACCATCATGTAATCAGAATGTCACACTTTCAAACTTCCCTACAGCCAGCATGTCTGGCGTTAATGGAGTGTCCCATAGAAACACAGTGACGGAAACCATATCTGCTCCAGGTTTGGGACCATTCAAGACTTTGCCTCTCTGTGTGTAGTTTTTTTTTCTTTTTACAGTGATGTTAAAAAAGTGTGTTACACAAAAACACGTCAGTTGATGTGCTCTAGAAAATTTCTTTGCAGTGTGTGCTCCCTGAAGCTTTATAAATGTCCCAGATATGGCTTCCCTCTCTCTCTCTCGTAAAACATTTACAGCACAGACGTTCCTGCCTTCTGCTGGGGAAACTATGCCAGACTATGATGGTAATTCCACACTAGCTGTCTGTCATCACTGTATCAGGTCAGACTCACTGCTCTAGGACAGTCTCTCATTGCTCCATCGTTCCTGCTCTTTCTCGCCGCTAAATATACTGTTGTTGTGTAACGCTTGCGCTCATAGGATTCAAACACAGTTGATGAAGACATACTTGGTGTTCTTGTTACATTTGACAGCTGAACTCTCAGTTACTTTTAGTATAGCAACGGATTACTAGAGCAGCAGGGTCATGATGCCACCGAGAGTGTAGCTTCCAGGACATTACAGCCTTGTTTGGATTCATTTGAAAGTGTGCTGGAGAGTAGCGAGCTGTATGTTCACGTGTTGTTGGTGGTAAGTGGAACTATGGTTGCACCTTGGCAGGTCAATAGGATTCGATTATCCTTCTAGCCACACTAGCGGCAAGGCTCTATAGATGGCGGTTGATTGGTCAATCCACCACTTTACAGACTGAAATATCTCAACAACTACTGGATGGATTGCCATGAAATTTTGTTCAAACATTCATTATACCCCGAGGATGAATCCTAATGACGCTCAACCAGCAGGTCAAAGTTTTCACTTATCCAGATGTGGACAGAGTTTCATGGTTCCCAGAAAATGTACTCTAATGAATAATTACTTTTCCTCTAGTGCCACCACGAGGTTGACATTTGTGGTTTTGAGTCAAATATCTCATCAACTATTGGATGGATTGCCATGAAATTTGGCACAGACAGTCAAGCTCCCCTCAGGATGAATTCTAGTAATTCTGGTGATCCCATAGCTTTTTGTCTAGCGCCATCATCTGATCAAAGTTTGTTCAGTCCATCAGCTTCGGCTGTACTTTGTGTTTAATGCTAATTAGCAAATATTTGTCATACTAACACGCAAGATGGTGAACATAATAAACATTATACCAGCTAAACACCAGCATGATAGTATTGCCATTGCAATCATGTTAGCATGCTGGTGTTAGCATTTTGCGCAAAGCACAGGTGAAGCACACAGAAACGCTAATGTGGATGCAGACTCTTAGTCCTGTTTATGGATTTGTAGCTCTCATTCAAATTTATTCAGCACAGCCCATCCCATTAAGAATCAGATTAGCTGTATGTCCTTAATTCTAATCAAAATACCTAAAAATATTCCTGAACTCCACACAGGTTTACTCATTGTTGTTCATCTCATTGTTATTACCTTTTGATGCAGATACTGTTTCTGACATGATATGACTCGAAAACTAAATATGTTTTCACACAGTTTGGTGTTGAATAAAAGTACATTTTGTTATGCATTCAGTTCTGTTTAGTCATTTTGTCATTTACATACTATATTGCGTCAGCCATCGATGAGCACAAAATCAACATAAGAGGAAAACCTTTGGAGGCTTTTCAAAAAAACCCTTGATTCCTCAATATGATACCTTAACAGTCTTATTAAAGCTATGTTAGAGTGTGGATGGGTATTTTTTCATCACACCTGCAGATTCAATTTCACACTTATTTCCCAGTTGACTGGATACAGCACTATACAGTATATATATACTGCGTCTCAAAACACATACTGTATCTACTTTAACATAGACAACCGTGCATGCTCAAACTGAACTAGCATGTGTGTGATCAGGAATATAAAAAGACAAGAAAACATGAATCTGCACTTCAGATGAATACAATTTTTGTCCAGTGAAACTGAGAATTAAAGTGACACCCTCTTACAATACAAGCTCTTGGAAATACATGAAACTTTATACACAATTATACACCTTTAACACAAACTACTGGAGTGGCCTGTCAGTTGCTGGTCCACTCATATTAACAGCATTCCTTCAAGGCTTTAGTGGTTTTAGCCTCCATCAACAATGTCACCATTGCAAAGGGTCAAAGTTCACCAACAGGAGTAGGAGAAGAGTGGGTACTGGCTCCAGTCTGCTGCATGGCTGTGGTGGTGAGGGTGGTGGTAGTAGCCATGTTGTTGGGCGTTGTGTTCAGCTGTGGCAAGTGGATGAGGTGGAGGGTGGACGGGGGCGTGTGCTGCATCTATGTCACTGGAAGGCAATGGAAATCTGCCGTACTCCGCAGATCTGGAGAAATGAAAATGTCATCGTCATCATCATGTTTACTGCCCATGTTTCTTTAAGCAGTCAAGGAGTCTCTGAGGTCATAAAGGTGTGAAGTGCATTGAATTATTATACTCATTTCTGGTTGCTATTGTTACATTCTGATTTTTCAACGTTATGAATGTTTATACTTTATTTGCCTGTGCTGAGTCTCATTGGATTTGATCTCACCCTGGATATCTCAAATCATACCTGTAGGGCTGGTATGCCACGGATGCGGGCACCATCTGCTCCTCGCAGCTGTAGTCGTACTCGTGCAGCTCCAGGGGCTCAGCGTGTAGACTCTCAGATGGGTCCGGCTTCAGAGCCCCGGCTGAAAGGTGACCCCCCTTCAATGACTGCTGTGTGGAGGCCTGATTCTTCATTGCCACCACTGACTGAGAGGTGGAGGGCATCCTCTGCAGGCCTGAGAGGGAAATACAATGTTTAATAGGATCTCATAGAAGTGTAAAGGCATTGGCACATTGATTTAAAGGAATACTTTTTTATGCTACCAGGATTTGAATCTGTTGGTATAGTATGATTTCATACAAGCTGCATGAGAAAATAACTTACCTGGAGGACTGTCGCAAAGAGCTTCCCTGTCCAGTGCAGCTCTTTTTGCAGGAGGGCTTCTATTTAAACGACACCTATGAAAAAATAGAACATGTAAAGCTTTTTTTTACACCTCTCTGCCCAGTCAGATTTTAATTTCTGCCGTTGTTTATGTTTATATTGGCCTAAAATAATAGTAAAAGAGCATAACACAATGTTTTAGCTACATGTGGTAATTACAAATTTCTATCCATGCTTTAAATACAGAAGACAACAAAAACAAGTCATTTCACATTAACAAATATAACTTTAAGATGCAATCCCTATTAAAAAATGTAATTCCTACCTTTTACTGTGGGAATGGGTGCCTCCCTCCCTGAATCCCTTAGCGAATGGGTTGTGGTCAATCTTCAATTTGGTGATCTTAAAAAAATAAAGCAAGAAAAGATAGTTGTCAAACTATTGGTGGTGCAGTGTTTTGTTTCAGTCAAACAGAAATATAATTGCTTCTGTGTCAGGTTAATGTTTCACAAAACTGTTGTCCGAGTTCATACCTTTGGGTTTTGGTAAGCGGTCACTGCAGTGAAGGTCGTCTCTGGGAAGGAGAAGGTCTGAAATGGGCCCCAGCGGACAGTGTAAGGACTGTCTCCCTGGGTGACATGGAACCTGGGGTAGTAGCGATGCATGGAGTGCAGGATGATCTGATGGGTAAAAAGAGCAGAGTGAGCAAAACACACATCAAGTAAAGTAGAAAATAAACATAGCATGGTATAATAATTTTAACTGACTGCTGACTTACATGGCCGTGCTGGTCCAAGGTGTTGTTGGTGAGCTTCATCTTGAGAAAAGACAATGACTGCTTCATCCAGTGACTTCCTGGGGCAGGAGAGTCCGGGTGCATGTATGTCCGACACGGGGGCTGGGGCTCTGCCTTCCCGGCAACCTCCCACTGCTCCTTTTTCCACTACAGAGAAATCGGGAAGGGGAGGGATAAAGGTTACCAAGTGTGAGACCTGAGAACATGTCTGATTAATCAGAATGAGCTTTTTTTTCACCTCATAATGACTGGTGCAATGCAAGAGAGCTGTGGTGCATTAAAACTTATTTGTTGGCAGGATTTATTGCAGGGCTATCCTTCACATTGTGTTACAGTATACAGGGGGTTTCTATCTTTCTGGTCACTTATAACTTAATGAAAATCCTAAAAAAAAATTCCTGTTTCTACATATTCACCACCACCAAAAAACTCTCTCAACGCTCTCCTACAGTGCTTTCCCTTTATTATGCACTTCATTGCCTTCAAGTGTGTGCTAAAAGCAATATCTGTGAGCAAATGGGCCACAGCAGTTGATGTAAGAGCCGTTGAATATATGGGTGGCTGACTGCTCCTCATTCACCGATTGTGAATAAGGAGGGATGCTAATTGATTGGGCCTCTAGCCGAGGGTGCACAAACAGGAAGCAATGAAAGGCTTTGATATGCAGCGGCGAACGGCCCAGAGTGGGCAGGCCACTGTCTGGCTGCAGACTGCTGTGTTTTACATCCTGCAATCTGTTGCTCTTAGTCCCCAGCAAACCAAACAAAATGTGGAAAACAATGACAATCAAGAAGCTTCATACTAAATGAGCATGCTGTGTCTACACCCCCAAAGGAAGGCAACATTGCATACAGTACCCAGTGTATGTTGCATTATGCATTTACCTTGTATTTGAAGCTGTCTACAGGAACCATGTCCACCATGATGACATAATTGGCAAAAGGTTGGAGCCCAGATAGACTGATGCTGCAGTGTGGAAACATTCTCCTGAAACAACAAGTCATAAGTCAATGAGTGGTTTATATGTTTTTGCAAAATGATTAAATCAAATCCTGTGATCCTTGAAACAAAATGTGTGCAGTCAAAGTCTCTGCTCTGCAACCTCAGCACAGACAATTTCTTATAGGTTTTGGTCTACGTGATAAATTATACAAAGCACTGCTGGTCTTTTCAGAAAGCAGAGAAATACCCTGGAAACAAGAATGCATATTAAGTCTTAATTCAGTAGCCGACCAACTGCGCCAGCATTGTTACCTTCCATGCTTTGTTATAATCATCTCTGTTCCGATGCTGTGGAAGGACTTCCAGAGATCGGCGTTCTCCAGGGTCATCCTGATGCAGCCCTGCTGGTATGAGTCAGCTGCTGGAGGGTTCGATTTGGAGTCTGTGGACAAACACACACATATAAACAGTTAAGCAAAATCAGACAGAAAACAGGAAAGATATATTCTCTCAAAGCATGCAGAACTTGAGACATGATAGCTCTTTGTGAACAGTCCCACTTGAAATGTTTAACACTGAGATAAAAGGTCATGATAGTTTTGCACATCCTAATTTTATTCTCAATACTCCTCTTCAAATCAGTAAAATATTAATGACAACTTAATTGCACCATTTCTCATGCACTGGTATCAGAAATAAAGAAAGTAATCAGAAATAAAGCAACTTAAACTATTCTTTAATACTTCATGGCCAAATGCAACTTGCATTTCTGATGATTTACTTAAAACCCCAAATGAACAAATCATTACAGTACACCTCTCCCTCTTTTGCCATTAACAAGTCCAGTGTCACATTGCACATGCATGCTCATACAGAATAGGTAGACCTAATATAAAACTTACCAGAAATGTGTTGCATGTTGCTGTGTCCTCCTGTTGTCACCAGCAATGCAGAAGTTTTGAGACAAAGTGCTGCTTTCAGGTGTTCTAACTCTGAAGTCAAAACACATCAGGGGTCTCTATCCTTGAATAGTCCGAGCCTTGAACTTGATTGGTCATCACAGACAGGGTGGGGTCTAAACAGCCAAGGGGGTGTAGTCAGAGCAGAGTGAGGGGGCAGGTGAGAATATTACCTGATGTTGAGCTGCCATACTGTGGGACTGTGTGTAGATGTTGGTGTCCTTTTGTTCATTGACATGTACATGAGCCATTTCAATACTGGTATGTTGGGGTGAAAGTCTCATTTTATACATACAGACCTTCAAAGTCATTCATTGTTACCATTGTGGGGGGGGGGGGGGTCTTTAAAGACATATGAATAATAATCCACTAAATTGGAACATAAACATATCTAATATATCACAGTGTCCATTCTTGATTTGCTCTACTTTGTTTTGCATGGTTGTTGTTGCTGTTAATGAGTGACCTTTGAGCAGACTTTTAGGGACTCAGAAACAATCACAACAATGGCTTCTATGATTTTGTAGATATTACCTGAAGACATATTAATCTACCTGAGACATGATCGTGATGAATCTAGTAGTGCTCACCTATGTGCCAGTGATACGCTATGTATGTATTGGGCGTGAAATTCACTCTCTTTCAGTCCAAGTTGAAGGACAGTGAGCAGAAATTCAAAGTGCCTGGGGGTGGGGGGATGGGGGGGGAGCAGACAAACAGGTCCCTTCCTGACTGCTTTGGTTGTGTATTGAGAACAAGTCGGGAGATTACAGAGGTGATTGGAGTTGGGGTGTAGCTTTGACAATGGCGGACAATGCTGCTAATCCTATGAGGCCATTTGGCCGTACCCCCCAACCCCCCCAGCCCACCACACCCTTCGTGCTACCTCCAGTACCCTGGGAGGAGATTGGGCCCTCTGATGGAGCCAGCAGTTAGCAGCCCGTTCACATGGAAGACTGATGGGAGGAAGGGAACTGCAGCAGTCTGGACTTTAGAGGACAACGTTCAAAGTTTACAGCCCCAATGAATTTAATCCTTCATGAATTTCATCTGGGAAAATGTCTTTGTTCAAACTCACAGAACTTAATTTTAAATTCTAGTGGAGATCTCAAAGTTTCCAAAGATATCAAAATTGGTATAAAATGATGCAAAAAAACCCATCCTGAATATTAACATTTGGAAATGTATATAATATTTTGCAGCCATAAAAAACATAGAATCTTAGGGGTTTGAATATTTCCATCAGAGTAAACATCATATAGCTTCAATGAAGAGTTGAAACAAGCGGATACAGAATATATATCAAATACTGTCAGACAGAGTGGAATTTTGCAACTTTAAAGCTGCTTAAGGAAAAAAAGGAACAAAAACTAGATGAGGGGTTAAGACAAATGGACGTATCTGCAAAAGGGTTATGATTGTTTACTTACTTCAAGAAATTAAGAGTATCTTTAAAAAAAAACGTAAGATAGTTAATCATTTAGCAGATTTAAATCATTCTTGAAACAAGTTTTACGGTGGTGAAAAAAGTGTTAATTCATTTTTTGCCCTAAGGTTACAACAGAGCGCCATTTTAGCAAACCAGAGTGGCACTTAGGATGAGCCAAAATGTCCGTATGGTCACATAAAGGAAACAAGAGTCTTCAAATCAAAATGTTCAGCTGGATCGTTCTGAGCACTCAGATTCACAGGATCATGCATGACAGCTGTGTTTATCTGAGGTCAGACATGGAGATTTGTTTGACCTTAATGCTTCATCACCCATTTAGGAACTCAGGGAGCTCAGATTTGGGAAAAGATCCAGACCAGTTATTGCTTGCTTTTGCCCTTTGCTGCTGTGTAATGCCCTCTCTGTCAAGGGGAAACTAAAATCCTCTTATCCATCAGAATGACCAGAAAACTCAAAGAGATGAATGGTTTGCAATATTGTTATTGTTCTTTAATTTGTTTTTAGTTTGTATTACCAATTTTTTTTTTTACAATTGTTTTTAGTGATTTCTTTACATTTTTTGAATTTGCCAGGATATTGAACCTGTGTTTCAAAAGTTCCATAGTGCATTGTGCGTTGGGAAAGATGTATCTGAGGATGTCAATACTGTACAATATTATTGCATTATTTACCCGAGCAGAATGATCCACCTCTCATGATTTCACAGCACTGTCAGAAAGAGTGGCTCGCTGCCTTTATGAGGCCCTTTCCGTTTCAACTGCAGGCGTGTTGAAACACTTCTCCTCTGCTCAAATCAACTTCAGGCTTGAAGATGGAATTCAGTCTGTTCCTGCCTGCAGCATGTGTCACCTCTGCAACTATGCTACAAAGTCAAGTTCATGTAGAAATAGATATCGCTAACATGTGCTTCTGCTAATGGTGTTTTAGCATGACTGGGCAGTGCTGTAATGCAAATGAACTACTGTCAATGTTTTACATTGGATTTTGGGTAATTTGCTTCACAGGTTTATCACCAATGCAAAGGTTAAAGCCTCAGCTTTCTGTGTCAGTAGAATTTCTCCTGCATTGCATTTGATCTGTGTCTTGTTCCTGTGATGCATCAGTTCTGCTGCAGTAAAAATATCTGATGGCACAGGAAATGTTGTGGTTTCAACAGTTTCGAAAAAAGTAGTGTGAGCTACAGCTGGAAGATGCAGTGCATGACCCCGGTGGTGGTGGTAGTGCGGAGACGTGGCTCTGTGATGTGTTCGCCGCTTGGATGAAGTGGGTGACTGAGTGGGTGGGTTGAATAATTCTCTTTTCCTCCTTCAAAAACGAAAAAGCTGCTGCCAAAGCAAGGCATTTCATTTCTAGGGAAAGAGAGGTGTTTCTGTTTGTGTGGGGAGGTGGGAATTCATGACATTTTCATTTCTTCAAAAACAACTTCCTCCAGCATCTTTCAAACAGCACCCAGAACCACAGCGTCAACCTAACATGCAAAACCGATAATGGATCTAAGTAGGGCAAAGATCAAGAGAGAATCGAGTAGCTGCATTCAAAGCTGTTCAATGCTCCTAAAATAGATACAGCATGTAGGATAAGATTATACTAGTGTTTACTATAGCTTTACGATAAATTGACACACATATATGGTATATTCACCATTGTCCCACAACTGTAGTGATAAGAGGAAATGTTTAGAAACCACAATAAAGTTTCACTAAATCTCTTATTTGCCAATACTGCCACCTACTGGATCAGTGTGGACTATGATCCATTCATATGATCCATTTCACCCTTACTCACATTTTTTAGTATAGATATATCTGTATCCTTGTGTTGCTGTCTCGTCTTGTACAAAAATTGGCGAATGTGTCCTCGTCATCAATAATACCCACAATGCAATTCAGCCTCAGCAGTTGTCCATTAACAGTGCCCTTGAAAGATCAAATATAAAACTTTAGCAGGGAAATTTAGCATTTAGTATTACAGCAGCACAAGAAGGAGACTGGAGAGGTACTGTATCAGGAACAGGATGCAGATAAGTAGAAAATATATATATATATATACAGATAAAA
The DNA here is from genome assembly GCA_005408345.1 of Macquaria australasica. Taxonomy (NCBI): domain Eukaryota; kingdom Metazoa; phylum Chordata; class Actinopteri; order Centrarchiformes; family Percichthyidae; genus Macquaria; species Macquaria australasica. The sequence goes on along the minus strand of SEMN01000196.1, from coordinate 180,359 downwards.
ACATCAAAGTTAGACAGCTACATATATACAGTATTTTACCTTCAACCAGTGAGTATAAATGAATGTGCGAAACCAGTAGCCTAATGCAGTTTTCTGATAATCCAGATCAAAGTGGCATAGTAAATATGTACAAGTAATAAATATAATCAAGCATAATGTGAAAAATGAACAACATGTATAAATATGTAATATATATATAATAAATACGAGATAACACAACACAGTGGAATACAGTCACAACTGCAAACTAACATGATGATTCAGTTGAAAAGCAACTTTTCAGCGTATGCATACTTAATCTTGAACAATATAAACATATTCAAATGCAGAGGGACCTTTAAATGCCTTTTGGAGATAAAGCACTTTCTGCAGACCATAATCCCCTGGTCTGCTGAGCACGCTGACACATACAGTCGGGGAAATGAGCTTTTCTTCACCTAATATAATAACGCAATGTACTCTTCGTGAAGGAGCACCGGCGACGCATAATGCTATTTTACCGGAGCAAAAATAATATTAGGAGGAAGGTAATGCAATTGCCAAAGAAGTCCTCAATTATCATAAAGGATAAAGACATAATTTAGTCAGTTACCCTGCATATTTTAGTGTAGAGAGGTGTTTTGTCAGGGGCATGATGAAAGAAGTTCATTCCAGCACTGATCATGTACAAAAGCATGAAAGTTGCAAATTACATGATTCATTCTCACTTTTGTGGTAAAATATGATGTTTGGATTTACTGAGATTGACTTGAGAGTCATTTTCTAAGTTCTCTTACAGGTTAAATTTCATGTTTCTAAACACAAATTTACAGACAAATAATATTCAGGATGTCCCTTGTGATGGTATTGTACTTTAATGATTACACTGTGTTGTAAGCTGTTGTGTCTCACACTTTGTCTTGTTTATAATATTCCTGAAACCTACACTGAAATGTAGATGATTTAATGAGTTTGTAAAGATTCAGAAGGAGGACAAAGTCATATTTCAAAATAAAAATACAATACTATCTAGACTTGCCACAACGAATGGCTCTTGTCCTGAATGAATCAAGCAAAGATAACATTTTATTTTGAAAATGCACATCTCATGAGGAAAACTTAAGTGTCATGATGTCTCTGATACTCACCCCTGAACCAAGCTATTTTATTTTATTGTCTATGAAATCGTTCCATTGTCTATAATGTCAGTGTCACAATTCTCATGGGACGAAACATGCCTGACTGATCCATTTGTAGTTACTGGTGCTGCAAGGGAGGACAAGCAGCAAAAGACAAAAGTATACAATTAATAATAACTGTCAGTTTACACTCATGAATATAAAACAGATATTGTTAGTGTAAGGAAAATAGGAAAATAAATATACCGTAAGTGCAGTAACTAATCAAGGACATCTTAACACTCAAAGGGGGAGGGAAAGATTTTCATGCAAAGGGTAGAATGACTCTTCGACTTTTAGCGTGAAAAGCATGACAAATGAAAGGAAATTGAAAAGGAATTGATGAAAAGAGAGGAAAGAGAGAAATTAATGAAACGATTAAACTGAAAAATTAGAGGAGGAAGACAAGAAAAAAAAGACAAGGCAAAGAGAAGGGCAAAGAGAAAGTGAAGGCAGAAGAGCAAGCATGAAAGATGAGGAAGAAGCCCTTGAGAGAGTGCAGAAGAAAAGAAAAGAAAAAAACCTCCTGAGACCGGCAGGGGCAGCTAAAGATAAAAAGGTAGAAGGAAAATGAAAGGACATTTCTTCATCTGGGAAAAGGACAATAATACAGAGAGGAGGCCCTCAAAGTAAGGATACAGAGCTTAGAGCTTTATACAAAAATAAGTTTGTTTCAGAAGTTCTAAAGTAAAATATATTCATCAATAATAAATTGTTTTGACTGGTCAGAAACTCAAACGGTTGTAGATCTAGTAAAAACTGACAGAAGGCCTGAGGAAGTCCCAGGGGGGCAGACTTTTAGTTAAAGTCTCTGAACAGAAGCCCAGAGAAATATTTAACGAGACGCCTAAGGAGATCAGAGCCGAGACCCCTGCAGACACTTTGGCTCAGGTGAAATCTGAAGGGATGTATGAGAGAAACACTGAAAGCTGCTCTCTAATTAATCACTAGAGAGGGGCTAAGTTGAGACAGTTCTGACAATGCAGGTTTTCAGTAATAATAAGTAATACGATTTTTTAAAAATTACACTGTATTTCTTCCTTTAATTGAATTAGATCAGTAGGTTCATGCTTGATCTGACCTCACAGACATCCTGCCGGTTTGACAACTCACGTCAAAATGTTATATTTTATCACCAGCAGAGGGCAGCACAGCACCAACAAGATGAGTATACTACAGTAGGTTTGACTTTTCTGCATTTGGTCACCTTTTTCAATGGTTTTAAGAATTGCCTCAGTTAAGACTTACAGTAAAAGCTAAAGCCACATTTTGCTTTCACCCATGATGATGGTTTCCTCCTGTGGGCAATTTTAGAGTCTGTAGTTTACCTGCATGTGTTTGGATTGAGGGAGGAAAGTAGAGCAACCCTGAAGGAAACCCACACAAAAACAACCACAAAGAACAGTTCAAACCCGGTACCTCCCTGCTGCGAGCACTTGAAATGTATTTCTTTATTTTACATTAACTGAATAAGTCATGGAGAAAACAGTTGTTGAAAATTCAGCTACATGTTTAGGAGGCAGTGTTAAGCCGTTTGCCACCGCAACAGATGGTGCATCTCACAGTTAACATCCTACCACATCCTCTCAAACCATCCCATGACACATTCCACATTTTGTAGGAAACTGCTTCGGCAGTGAATATTTCAGCTTCAGCGTGGTTCACCTCAGACTGACTGATTGGCTCTGCCCGGCCCACAGGAGCCCTGCCATTGATAATAGGTGCAAAGGCCTTCAGGTGTCATTTCCTGTTAAAGAAACGGGTCCATGCCCGGACCAGCAGTATCTCACATATTTAAATATATTTACATATTTGTTATGCACATGCAGGTACCGTGACTGTACTCATATTTGACTGAGTCATGCTTGCAGAGGGCGTAAAGGAGTTAGATAGTGAGATATTCCATGTGCATTTATACCTGGATTTTATGTGAAATTCAAAGAGGTTTCACATTTACAACATACTGTATTTCCTATAATTGGGCTGCTGCAACTACTCTGGCATCCCCCCTCCTTGCAGCGGCGTCTCCCATGGCTCAAACGCTGTTCCTTGTCAGGTGTTTAGAGATCTGCGTTGTGTATTCTGCACCTGTGCCAGCTTCAGGGGTCCCGCTCCGAGCTCTTTGATGTGCGCGTGAGGACAGGCGAAATGCAAAATGGACAGCCACAACAACAGCTGCTCCTCTCCCCCCATGCCCACCTCCTCCCGATCTATATGGAGGGCCATCCTGAAAGTCACCCCCCCCCCACCCTCCCCACACACACACACACACACACACACACACACACACACACACACACAGACACAGACACAGAAATAATCATATGTATGTGTCTGCATGGGGTTAGCCAAGCTACCAGCGGTACAAAGAAAGTGTGAGAGTGTCTGATAGAGAGCATGGTTCAGAATTCATATCACTGCAGAGCAGTAACCTCCCCTGTGTGAGGCAAGCCCTCTCTCTCTCTCTCTCTCTCTCTCTCTCTCACACACACACACACACACATAAACACACAAACTAAAAAAACTCATATACAGAGTTGATTGATTTTATGTTGCCCTTTTCTGGTAGTAGCATCTTGTCATAGGTCTGACAACAGGCATCCGTTTGAACAGGAGGACCTTTGGTTTTGAAACACAGTGCTCTCTGCCAGGCTTTTGTTTAGAAATTGCTATTTTAAAAGCAGAATTCAGTTTAATACAACTTGGGTGTTATTTTCATAGGTAATATTTATCATGTTTGCCTGAGATCTGTGAATGTGGGAGCATCACTGAGAAGAAGAAAGACGGGGTAAGAAACATGTGCAGTCAGATGATGAGACAAATTTGGATTTGGAGGAGCAAACGAAGGCGAATGGTTAAAGTTTCACCCAAAGTGTCCGTTGTAAACATCCATCACAGTTTACAGAAACAGTTTTCCTGTGCAATGAGAGACATTTTAGACTCACTTCAGGTTTCACCTCCAAATGAAATGGTTTAGATAATCTGTCTGATCATCTCGTCGGATCTTAATGTACCCAGGTCTGAACAGTTACTTTGGTGAGTATATCATTATCATCATAAATGATGGTCAAAATGATTAACATATGACCCACAGAATTGTCCTTTAACAGACCGTATGAACAGCTACTGTGTGGAAACTGTGTTTCTCCTCTGTGGATTATGTACTTACTGCTAAATTGCTTCTTTATCTCTGCCACTGTCTCTGTGGAGATGACATTTCATTTTTTTTTTTTTAATCTCTACATCTCTTTGTCTTTTCTGTTGGTGGTTTTGTTATCTAGCTGCCAGTTTTCAGTTTGCCCGTTTCTAACTCTGTATCTGTCTATTAATCTGTCACTTTCTGTCCATTTGTTTCCGCTCTCACTGCACGCCCGGTGCCTGTAAACCATCCCACTGCAAGTTCTCAGCTTTGCAAGCGGCTCCTCCACTCTTGAATATTTTAGTTACAGAGTGATTGATTGGTTCTGCCTGGCCCATCTGGAGACTCGAGCAGTGAGAGTGCCACGTGTCAACTATAGAGGAAGCTCCATGGATGATGACATTATTTTAGCATATTCAGTGAAACTGTATTTTTTAAATGATATCTTTCTATTTTCAATAACATCCCAATATTACTAAATTAAACACATCTAATTGTATCTTGCCAAAGAGGACATACATGCTAGAAAGTCACCCATCTCTGCTGCATTTGCCTGTGGGTGCAGGTGCTCTCCTGGTGGCTGCTGAGCCACACCAGTTAATTAATACTGCTCAAGTGTGTCAAGAGGAAGGAAGGAAAACTGCTGCTGTTGGCAGAAATAGCGATTGAGTGACTTTTTAAACTTTTAAACTTCATTTTACCTCAAAACAGAATGAAGTTTTTTTTGGGTCTGCATTATTTGGGTGGGGGTTCATCCGCAGCCTTTGGGTAGAATAAGCCAACAAACATCCACACAAACACAGACACCTGCATAGAAACACACATACAGTACAGTCTTTGTGCATGAGCATGATTAGGATTTTACCTCAGTGTTTAATGTAACTGTAAAGTATACCTTAGTTGTTTACTCCCCTGGTTACTTTGTTTGACACCCCCTTGGTTTCCTATTCGCTATTTATCATCTCTGTTTATTAGGGATGTGGCTTGTTTAGACAGAGGTAGCAAAAAACAGTTCAACCACACATACAACGCAACGCTGTACCCGAATGGAAATAAGTGGACCTTATCTTTTGAAATGGATTTTTGTTCTGGACTTTGGCGTTGAAATCATATGTTGGTAAGTGGCTCTAGAAAGTTTTTAACACACTGCAATGTAAATTTCTGGTGTTCATTGTGTGTTTACAAGAAATTACACCCTTGCGAAAAACAAACTGCAGTAAAGGACAGTGCTGTTTTTAGTGAAGATGCACACACAGTATTTATCATGTCATCATATCATAGGAGGTCTCCACCAACAAAAACTATATGTGATTGTAAGTAAAGTTGTAATGCAGCAATGTTCACAGCATTTCTATTTTGTGAATTATTATTCAGAAAGCATGATGTGATAAATTTCATAGTAACGTGTTATTTTCTAGATTGGAATAAATATGTAAAATGCCAAAAATAGCATTCCCAATTCACATACTATGAAGCCCTCCTTTTTTTTTTTTTGTATAACTCCTGACTTATTGACTTATTGTGCCTCCCTTGTGTGTGTTTACTTGTGTGTGTGTGTGTGTGTGTGTGAGAGTCTACCAAGACTAGACAGGCCTGACATCCTGTTCACTTTGATGTTTGAATTAGCAGTATCTGAGCTGCTGAATATTTTTGGATTAGGTGACATTACTTTTCTGGTTCTCTTTCCTTAAGAAATATGGGTATACTGTATAATCCTCTGCCAGCCAATCTGTTCACAAAGCAGACTCAGAGTGAGTGTGTGGTGTGTGACTGACATGACGTGGCTTGCATTCCTGATGAACAGCAGTGACCATTACAAGAGAAAACATGCTTAAGAACAACAGAGAGATGGAGAGCGGCTCCCAGTCGGTGTCTGCAAGCTGTCATGTTACCTTCATCTGTCTTCAAGGCTGGGCTCCTTTTCAATGACACTAAATAATTACACACTTACACAGCCGCAACACAGAGTGCTCCAGATTTTCTGTCAATAAAGTCATTCAGATTTTATTTTTTAATTTTCTACAAAAATATTTTACATTAAAAAACACAGCTTAAAATATACACAGTCCACTCGGCTATGCAATAACTGCAGAACCTTTCAACTCAAATATATCAGTCTATAGGTAAATATATCTTTACAACAAGAATAAATCCAGGGGCCAAGTTGTGACTCTTGTCTTTAGAGGGAGCTAGGGGCCATTATAGAAGTCACAAAAAGGCTCTATAAACTCTATGACCTGATCAAAACAATGTCAAATAAACAGGAAGATTATTTCATCTGAATTTGATACAAAAGATACAACTAAACCAAGAGCGGGGAATGCTTCGGTAACCAGAGGTGAAAATGATGGACCCGTGAAAATACGCACATGAGCAGCGGTTCCTCGCTTCAGAGTACAGTCAAGGAAACTGGTGCTGATCTGCCACCATCCACCTACTCATCCGTCCACCCTTACGGCTCTCACAGTGAGGAGTTTGCACACTGTCTGCAAGAGTAGGAGTAGGAGCCCAGACATTCATGCTTATCACGAGCACATTACTAAACATGGATGGTTGTGTATGTGTGTGTATTTTTCTCAGTTACCTCTGGTGCTATCCTGCCATGTAGATAGTTTTGGGTTAATTTTCCCCGTTTCTGAGACATCCAATACAATGGAGGGAAATGAAAAGTGTTAGCGGTGAAAAATTACTTTTAATCATTTATTATTTTAAATTAACTTTTAAAACTAATTCAACAGCAACGTGTCTTTTCAGAAACAGTGTCCCTGTTACTCTAGATTATCTACAGACCTTGCCGTAAACTGTTTTCACCTGAACTACTTTTAACATAGCAAATAATCCCGATGAGTTCTGCAGATTATCCAGAGTAACACTGACATTGTTTTTGCAAGAACAGTGGAGTTTTTCCAAATGTCATTTTCCGGTGTGTTGAACAGCACAAAATGAGATTCCTTTCACCTCCAATGTGTTGAAGTGGAGACAGACACTATTAAATAAAAATTGAACCATCTACATGGCAAGATAACACTAGAAGTGTGAAAATATGTTTTTTGGTCATTTTGAAATAATTCTGAGCTCATTTTAGTGAACCGACCCTGTAATAAAGCATCTGCTGTAATTTCATAAAATAGGCAACAAGTGTGTGTGTGTTGGCATGCTGTTCACCTTTGCACCTGCCTACATCCCAGGATGCCTGTATAACTTGTCTGTATGTGAGGCATTGCTCTCGGAATACATTTCTGTTCAATAACCTTTTTTCCTTGCAGAGACGAGGCAGTTTGACCATTCAATAAAAATCGTTGTAAAGCATTGTGAGTGGGTTGATGCCTATAAGGATGACTACTTTAGTTGGCAGTGCCCACCACATGACAAATAAAATAAATAACAGCAAAACAAGCGCAAAAGGATACCAAATGATATAATAAGAACAACATTTTCCAGTTGCTTCCACTGAGTGTCCACTGGCCCTCCACCAATCAGCTCAGGAACGTTGTCCCGTGCTTTGGCATCATAGCAGTTCAGAGTGGAGGGCCAGCGAGAGCGTCCAGAGAGGTGGCAGCAGCCACATGGGAGATGGGGAGGGGCGGGCGCCTAAAGGCGAGGCGGTGTCAGAGGTGCAGGAGCACACCTCGTATCCATTCTCCGCGTGGTCTGGGTGATGGTGCACGTTGCCTCTCGTCTCCGTGCTTTTGGGCTCTGTGTCCGGAGAGTCCGACTGCATCTCGGTGCACAGCAGCCAGTCCTTAGCGATGAGGCGGGGGTATCCTGCCTCCGCCTCCATGTCACTGCCAGGCACTCGCCAGTACTCCTTCCCCTTGAAGAAATAGGACGAGCCTACGGAGAGAGAGAGGGCACAGGGTTATATTAGTGTGTGTATGACAGAACAGAATACAATTCAAGACTATGTACTTTACTATTCACACAACGTACCGAGTTGTCTTTGCTCTCATCTGTAATACACAACAAGCACAGAACACATAAAACATCAAGGACCTTAAGTTCACGAATCCCTGATCCCGGGTGCAGAGTGTTCATGCTCAGTACTCTCACACTGTTATTGCCAAACCCCACAGTACACCTGTTCCAGACGGAGTGGGAACAATTTGAAAAAAGGTGGGATTACAAAAGATACATATTTCATTCAATATGACAGCAGTGCAATCACACTAGTAAGTTTACCCACTAGTGAGTTTTGGGGAGGAGAGTCCAGCTCACAAACTAGCATGGATGATTTCCAAAGCATATTATTTTAAGATTTTGGATAATGGATGTTTTTCCCTTCCCAAATCCATCTGATTGCACCATCTATTTCAGCAAGGAGTTTTCAAATCAGACCCTGCTCTTAGATGTAATTAAGCTACCATGAAAAACACAAGACATGTTCATTCTTACTCTGCAAAAATAGTTTACATTTGGTTTTGTTTCCTGTTGAAGTTTATACCTGTGTAACCTCCTTACTGGATAAAAAAAAACCTCGTTTCTCAAGAAAATACCATTTTAGCAACTCAAATCAGCACTTTGCACAATGCACTCACATAACAACAGAGCCCTCATCTATTGTCACTAGACTGGTCTTGTAAAACTAAAACCAACAACCTGATAAACAGTTCAGATAGTATGATCCATTCCCTCCATATGAAAATAATAACTAAGCTGGCACACACCAGTACTGTCACCATGTGTTGTCACAAGCTTTTATTCTCTGATTGCTGTTAGTTGTTGTGGGACAGCGATGACTCAACTTGGCTGACTCTGATGGATGATCTGAACCAAATCTAAGGTGGCAGACGTATCCCGTATATGCTTGCATGTTGTGCAGAATAGCTGAGTTGTAGCCAATAACTTTGCTAGCTGCAAGATTGAGCACCCGCACTGGAAGATACTGATATAATTGAGCACCAGTAGGAGCATGCACAACACAATCCTTAAATGAAGAGTCTTCGGAGAGAAGGTGCATTTTGTTTTTCTGATTAGATTAGAGGAAAAATCAGAACAGATCCTGCCTTACTGGTATTATTGCTTTTGTTACATTCAAATCATACTCTTAATATGCATTTACACATATGTCCTATTTGGAGAATGAAGTAAAACTGGCCAGGATTACATACATAAAAGGGGTTTATGTCATGTTTGTAGGGTCTCTGTGGGTGTGCTGGTCAGCACAGAACCCAGCAACGCCTTGTGGGCATTCTAGACACCATAATTACACTGTGCCACTTGATCGTTACTGACACACCACCTACTGCGCCTGTCCTTTCACTTCAGGGTACTTAAGTTAATTAGTCACCAAAATACCAAATGGGCACTGGCAGAATAAAAGAAAAAACTAAACGCTGTGTGCTTCAGATGAAATTACCACTTTGTTGGAACAAAGCCTCCAAAATGCGTCATGTGCCATTATGAAAAATAGGTTCAGTGTTCATCAGAAGTGAGAATGTGAATGATGACACATAAAGGGCAATATTTCTGCCACACGCACTTTTATTGCCCTTTTAGCATGTCAAAAATGATATCTGATTTGAATATAACTGTATAGTGTGAACATTGTTTGAATTTGGTTTACAAACTCAAATTCAGTTTACTGAAACTCAGAACTCTCAGAAACTGAATTTGTTAACTGGAGGGCAACCTCCTCCTACAAGGCTATTCACCTAACCAACCACAATATAGAGGCTATTGATTCTTATTCATTTTCTTCATTTACTGGTGACTGAGACAAACAAGAGGAGAGAAGTAAATATGTTATAGTATTGTGGCTCAACTAGCAACTGAAATGAATAAGAGGCCAGAGATAAACGAGTGAAGGAGCTCCAGCGAAGTGAGGAATGTTCTCTCGTTGTCAATGGCCTTGGAGCTCGCCTTTACCTGTGGAGTAAATATTCTTTTTGTTTCAATGCTTGTCACAAAATCACACAAAACGCACGAAATCTATAGAAAATAAATGAATCCCATTCTGTCATATCATACAGGCATGAGCCTTGCATTCATCCAAGTGTTGGAGGAAGTAAGACAGGACAGAGAACAATTAAAGCATTCACTTTACTTCTGAGTGTTTTCCTGCAGTCAAGGACATGTACCCTGAGTGGAATATCTACCAAAGAATATTTGTGAGCAATATATGTTCGAGCATCACTTTCTAAATAAAATAAATAATGCAGCAAGGATGTTGCTGCAATGTGTTGCTGCGTGGCACTTTGCTGCTTTAAGACAAGACAAGATACTTTATTGCCATGTTAACACAGTTGATAGGAATTTGCCTCAGTGCAGCTCTTAAAAACAGACAAAAAACACACATAAGTAATGAACAGCAAAAACAGTTATCACATTTATGCATTCAGAAACACATACAAGTCCTAAAGTGCTTTGTGCTGCTACATTTGTTTTGCTACAAGTGCTTGTTCGTTAGAGTTCAAGTATCGAACAGCCTCAGGATATGTGCTGTTCCTGAGGCGAGATGTCCAGCACTTAAGACTCTGGAATCTTCTTCCTGAGGGGAGGGGTTTGAAGAGGGAGTTAGCAGTGCGAGAGGGGTCGGCGATCACCTTGTGCACCTTGCGTCTGATACGTGTGGCATATATGGAGGAGACAGAGGGAAGGTCACTGCCAATGATCTTAGACGCTGTGCATACCACTCTTGTTACCTATCTTGACCACCTGCTTCCTATCTGGCAGAAAATCTAAAATCCAGTTGCATAGATTAGTTCCCAACACCTGAAGTTTATCAAACAGTTTAAGGGGCACAGTAGTGTTAAACGCTGACTAAAATCCATAAACAAAACCCTTGCATAGGTGGCGGGGGCCTCCAGGTGCTGCAGGATACTGTGTAGGCACAGAGACACAGAATCCCCTACAGACCTGTTAGCCCGATAGGCAAACCGAAACATGTCCATCTCATCGTTGGATAAATGGTTACAGACTAGTCGCTCAAACACCTTCACAACAACAGAGCAACAGGCCTGTAATCATTCAGACTGACAACATTAGACTTCTTGGGTAAAGGGATGACAACAGCAGATTTAAAACATGCAGGGACTTTGCATAGAGCCCACTTAAAAATATCTGTGAAAACAGAGGCAAGTTGGTTGGCGCAGTACCTTAAAGTGAATGTGGACACATGGTCTGGCCCTGCTGCCTTCCTGCTATTTCGTTTGCAGAGCAGGGCTTTAACCTCATGCTCTTTCACCACAAAAGGAGGGATTGCAGGCTCTACTCTATCTACTGCTCTAAGCTGTTCGGCTGACTGCAAATCAAATCTGCAATATAATTCGTTATCTGGGAGTAGGGGGTCTTCATCCTGAGGTGACTTTTTGTTCTTATACCCTGTAATCATCTGTAGACCCTGCCAGACCCCCCTAGTGTCTTTGGCTTGTAGTTTGTCCGGTAGACAGTTTTTATACTTAGCCTTAGCTTTTCTCACGGCTTGCTCAAATTCATATCTGGCTACCTTATAGAGATCTCTGCCTCCGCTCTTAAAAGCCTGGGTTTTCTTCACGCATAAGGTTCTAACCTCCTTACCAAACCCATGGTGTGTTATTACTGAAGACAGTCACCATCTTATGGAATTATGGAAGCAGCTCTTTGCTCTACATTTCTTTATCCATGCTTTGGCCTTGATAATAAATGCCAAACATTTGGCAGACAAAAATAAGTTACATTCACTCTTACTTTCATTTTTAAGCAGAACCCAGGAGCTGAACCTTGACAAGAACCTCAAGGAAGGGGATGTTTTTACTAGAAACCCTAATTTCTTGTGATGATTGTTGCTCTTAAACAATTAAGAGTAACAATTAAAATGCCTAAAATGTAAATGGTAATGTAAAACAGGAGTGGTGCTGGTCTTTAGGCAGTTTTCTTGTGAGTGGGTGAAGGCTCATGGCACCTAGTAGCGTCCTTTTCCTATGCATAAAAACATGAGAATATATTCAAGTCAAGCTGCAGCTTGTTGGAATAAGAATAAGTTATACTCTATAGTGCGGTAGACACACACATCGTCTGAGGACCATTAGAAACACAATTCATTTCTCTCAGTCCTACCTCAACCATAAAAAACAAGTCCCGTAGCTCTCTGAAGCCCTTTGCAGTGATGACGGACCATAATATATAACACTTTCCAAAAATGTCCTCATTCTGTAAGTCTAGAACTGAGCTTGATCCTCGCCAAGATTGAAGTACATGAGTACACGGACACACTCACAAAGTCACTCTCCTTATCCATCTATCACAATTATTGGAAGACCAAGTCCTGAAAGCCACTCTGTCTTCTTCAAATTCTTCTTTCTTTTCCGCAGAGACTAAAAGTCTCAGAGCTGTCAAAAGTGGTGAACAAATGTCAGATCTCACCCACTACTGGCTAATAACCCCAGAATCACTTCTAGAGCCAAAACACAAGACTCTCGAAAGGGTGATTAGATTTACTTTTTCAGCAATATCTGGTCTTGAGGGACTTCTCTATTAATTCATTACTGAAACATGAGAATTAACTAATAAGGCTGGTGGAACTGTGTATTTTTCGTCTCAACAAATCACATGAAAAGACCAAAACCAACAATGCATTCATCAATCTTTCTCCCTACACCGTGTGTGGCTCTCAGCCCCAAGCCCATTCATTCATACTGAAGATATAAATCTTTAGAAATGGGTCACAAATATATAGTTTCATTTCTAACAAAGGATCAGTAATTTCCTAAAACAGCTGGGCACTTCAGCTTTTACCAAAATTTACTCAACAGGAGTAAACAGTGTATTTATTGGGGACTATTTTCAGCTGCGGATAAATACACCCTACTTAGTATTTGCGGTAGCAAGACAGCGTTTGTGGGATTGACTCAAAATAAACTACAGTGCCCTTGTTCATGGTAATGAAGAAACATGTCACCCAGTGCAACAGTGTGGTTCACTGATGTGTTTTTAATAGTTTTGGACAACAATGGAGCTCTCACAGAGGAATTAAGATACAGATTTTAAACCCTTGATTCCAAAATCCAAACTATGAACAGAAAAAAAAGGTGGAATCACTTCCTGACTTTATGGCAACAGAGATTGTAACTTCAACTCTACTAATGTGACACTACTACTGTTATGGATGCTGACTGGTTTATGTGAACTTCCTCTACAGGTTAAAGATAATATTCATGCCTGATAAATTTCATTTTCCTCTCCTTTTACCTTTTTCTCATCATGCCTAAAAGGCTAAACTATTCCTGGGTGCCATATTGATGTCAGCAGCTATGATTATCATCATCATTACAGCTACATTAATACCCTTTATGTCCCCTTTTCCCTCCGCAGCAACCATTCTCTATGGTTTTACTGCCTTTCTCTGTCTTTCTATGCTTTCTCTATCTGTCCTCTGAGTAAAGCCATCTATCTTCCTAACATCACTTCTTTTTCTTCTCTCGTCTTTACTATCTTTCTCCATCCTCAGGTGTCCCCATATCTCCTCTTGTCTGGATTCCCCTTCTCTTCCTCTTTTCCCATATCCTTCCCCGTCTTTCTGTTCAATTTTCATAACGAGGTGTCACCATATCTCCTCTCTCCTTCTTGCACTCATATCACTCTTTCACGTCTGCTCTATCTCTTTTCCCTCTCTATTCATCCTGAGCTGGTGAAACAAACAGAAAACAGGCTTTGATGTGGCTCCAGTTCCCAGGCCCCATGGTCTGTCTATGTGCATTTGTGCGCGTAGGTTTCCAAGTTTACCCTTTCAGGCTCTGTGGTGATAATGGCCGGGGGTGAAGCAGAGTTGGGATTGTGTGCAATCGGCCTCTTCTCTCACACACACGCGCATACACACACGTGTGTACACACATCAAAGAGCTTGGAGCAAGACCGGAGACAGAACACAGACCACTAAACACCTGACAGGGAAAGAGCTTCCTTGTATTCACATGCTGCAGGGGGGATTAGGGACATCCTGGCTCCCACTGAGAGTGGCCTCAAATTTCAGGACTCAGTGGCTGGTATTTTTAAATCTAAAAATGCCCTACCATCATTTAGAGCTTAATGCACACACAGCCTAACAGAAAAAAAAAATGTTGCACACAGTTTCTCAAACAAATTTTTACACCTCTCATTAACATGCACATGTGATCAGACGACTGCTGCAGCTATGATCCTTTGATGGAAGCAGGCGTTGCGACCTTGACACTCAGCTGCTACAGTGGAGCTGCTCACTGTGATTACACTGGGCGAGCTCCAAGGTTTGAATGTGTTTGACTGCGTGAATGTGAAGCAGAGTGTTGGCAAAAAAAAAAGAGCATGTGTGCTATGTCAAAATAACAGATAAAAAGGTAAAAAAAAAAGTATTTATATTCTGACACATGAAAAAAACAATCAAATGCAAATGTGCCTCTAATCTGCATACTTCAGCTATGCCAACTAAATTTTGTGCATGGATGCAACCAGGGAGACTGCCAAAATGAAATAAACTCAAATAAAATAAAAAATAAACATTAGGACAGAAGGATGAATGATAACAAAAAATTGGAATAGATTTTTTTCAGGTGAAATGTCTCGCCTATGAGAGATAGAAGTATATATATGAGACGTGAATTCAAAACTGCTTTAACCTGAACATTAACAACAACCACATGTTACTTTTGATTTATATTTGCTGATTGTAAATAAAATATAAGTGACTGATGAGAAGGCCATGTCTTTACAAACAGAGACGTGACTAATAATATCACCTGTGAATGAAAATAATAACGGACTATGATGGTAAACAACAGCACCCCTATACTATTCAAATGAGAATAAGGTGCAAAGCAGCAGTATTCCAACTTAAACACCAACATAATGTAACTTAATGACTTTGGCACCACTTATTAAAAGTAAACAAGACAGTCATGCAAGCTAAATGCTCACGTCAGCATGCCAACATATTCACAATGATAACGCTAGTATGCTAACGTCTAGCAGGTATAATGTTTAGAATGATTACCATCTTGGCTTAGCCTGTTACAATGCTAACATTTGTTAATTAGCATTAAACTCATTAGATTTGTCATTAGTTTTTGCAAGTATTTAGTCATTGCTGAGATATTTCACTCTGGACCAAAGTGCCATCTTTGGAGTCCTTCGAGTCATGCTGCTGGCATAGCTAAAAAGACACACATTCAAGTGATTCCAGCTACTTCAGTAGAAGTTGGCTCAGAATCGTAATTTGATCGTAAAACTTCCAAACCCTGAAGCTGCATGTTTTCTAACTTGCATAATTGTTCCATCATTGTCTCATATTTCTCTTGTAATTCATTCCTCGTTGAGGATTTCCCCTGAGAAGGATATTGCACGGTCTTGCCTTAGGGCACCGGCAAATACCAGAGCTACCAGTGGTCTGAAGCTCTGGTGGAGGGTTGCATCTCTATTTTTCCCTTAGAAATGTAATAATTTCTAGCTGGAAGAAACAGCCAGTGGCAATTCATCATTTAAAACATTGAATGTAATCAGTCAGAATGGCTTTTATAATCAATTTTTAATAAAGACAGAAGAGGTCAAAATATGTCACTGGCTTCCTTCGATAACACCTTTTCACTCTGGGTGATAGATTACTTTTGGGGGTATAGTTTATTACTTATTATACTATTTATTTTGTAGAATATTGAAAAAGTGGCAACACAGCCTGATTATCACAAATACATTTATTTGAAGTTCGTTAGAGAAGCCACAGTGTTATTGAAACAGAGAAAAACAAAGACAGACATCTGCTTTTGTGGTATCATGTTATGAATATTTATGTATCTGTATTTTATGTCTGTCTTTTATTGTGAAGCACTTTGTGACACCTGCTCAAGACAGGTATTATATAAATGTACTTGCTTACTTACTTACTTACTTTACTTTCAGCTCAGCTTAGGTTCTAATTCAAAAGTAAAGGTAAAAGAGGTTGAGAGATTCACCACACTTTATGTAAAATGGTTGCAACTATGAACGCATTGTAACAGAGTAGGCCGTGGGATGTGTCAAACTGTGCCCTGCTTTCACATCTCCGTGCACCTGGCCACCCATTGCATAAAGTGAGCATGATTGCTGGATTGTCTGTTTTGGAAAATTGCAAAAAATTGTTGAACATGGCCTCTTGTTTCCGCCGTTGTAAGGGGGGTTTAAGACACTGTTATACAATCTGACAAGCACTTCATTTGAAGCATAATGACGCCTTAAGACCCAAAGCGAAGCTTACGTCATTTTACTGTCATTCAAATCCTCACATTTTGTCTCAAACTTTGGTTAGTGACAAAGAATGAACTAAACTAAATTTCTCTGCAGAGTGACTGGCTTTACTCTATGTGACAGTTTGACAAGCTCAAAGAATGATTGCCTGTCTTTGAGTCTTGTGCACTAGGAGAGGGCAGTACCAGGACACACTAGAGGAACTACATCTCCCAACATGCCTGGGAGTACCTGGAGATTCCCTAGGAGGCTCTAGAGGAAGGTTATGGGCAAAAAGAAACCACCGTGGTCTCAACGTGCAGCTAGAAAATGCATGCATGTATGCATACCAAGTATAACTGTGGATGATGATGAAATCTCGTGTGTGTGTGTGTGTGTGTGTTTTGAGTCCATGTAATTGATGGTGTTGGTGGAAGTGTTTTTAAGGTCACTCACCATCAGACCACCTCATGGCGTCATCTAGTTGTGATGGCAGTCCCTTCCAAAGCGTGCTGTCTTTAGGGTAGCCCAGGTCCATGCGCCTCAGGTGGTCATCGTAGCGCCAGTAGTGGTTGTCCTTGAAGAAGTAGGTTTTGTCGTTGTGCAGCCAAACAAAGGCTGCATCCACGCCTTCCAAGGGTAGGCCAAAGTCACTGATTGGACGAGGGTAACCCTCCTCCACATTATTGTCTTTAAATACCCAGTACTTTAGACCTGAAGAGGGTGGACACAGAAAATCTACCTTACAATCTATAGTTTTATACATCACACACAGCAGACAGTGTATGCACTTGAGATGATACATTTGAAAAGATGAGACATGAAAGACATGTACAGAAACTCTCTTGAAATAAGAGTCACACTTTTTGTTACTCAGCCAATGAAGAGCATTCTCTGCCAGGAAGGCTGTTTTACATTTTATATCAAATCCTTATCAATGTCCTTGTTTCTGCACCCTTGTTGTTTTTTAAATTAAATTTATAACTCTCCTGCCCTCTCATAGAGAGTATAGAGAAAAAAACAAGTCACAAATTCCTTCAAAGTTCCACATTGTAGGAAAGGTGTGAACTGTCTTTTTTAATCTTGCTTCTTTATAGTGTGGGTGAATCACATTTTAAAAAGTCTGCAGGTCCTCAGCAGTTTTTAATGTTAATGTTTTGGACACACTGTAACTTAAAATGCAGTACGTACTACTACGTGTATTAATACATAACACAGTGTATTTCAGCTATCAAATGTGAATGCTCACTAGACTAACTTCTTGAACATTTTAAGACTAATTCCAAGATCTGAAAACATATTGAAATGTAGATTTTCTTTTAGTACCATACCTTTAAAAAAGACTATTTTGTGATCCCCCGGCCTCTCATACACCGCATCCACACTGTCCAGATTGGTTGGGAGGCCCCTCCAGAAGCGATGGATCTGAGCAGGACGAAGAGACACCAGGTGCTTCTCTCGAGTTAGTCGCCAGAAGTACTTTCCTATGAGGAACAGGACAGTTTGGAGTTAGGAGGATCAGCACTATTCAGGATGCTGATAACAAATTATAATGGCTCTGGCGGCAATTATAATTTGTTATTTTTTAATGCATTCCCTAAGGGGAAACAGTGCAAATGTTAATGAATGTAATAAAGATAAAATGGTTCATGTTGTCACTGCCATGCTTGTGTAGAGATTTGATAAACAGCAATGTCCATTTTCAAGGTCTCTTTGACTTTTGTGTCTCAAGAAAGGCCTAAATTAGGTTTAACTGCAGATATGAATTAATGTATTGTCAAGCTTAATCAAAAGGCATTAGTTTCCTTTCCTCTGAAGTTTGTCTATTGTCATCTTTACCTTCAGCAGAGTTTTCCCATGCGGCATTTCAGAACAGGTCCAAGGCTGACAGAAAATGAGGGTTCACCTTTCTTTTAAAAAGCATTCAGCATTCAGACATTCGTGGCAGGCCGACACCATCCCATATGTTATAGGCCGACTAGAACCGCAAGCAAAAGCTACATCTTGGTCAATACAAACGTCTTTTTAAAAAGGGCAATATGATTGTAATGATGATCTATAAACTTTAAAGGCCATCTCTTGTAAGTTATCTAATAGATTAAAAAAGCATACTTTGCTAACACTTCTGCTGCTGAAGGTATGTGAGTCTGTTTCTTGTTTCTGTCGTCAGTGGGAGGCTGGGGGTCATTCCTCCAGAGGGCAAGCATGAAAGCCTGATGTAATTTTTTGGCCTGCAGTCTCTCAGCAGGGCTCAGCAGGCTCAGTCTACATCTTCCCCACTCCCTCATCCTCTTTCCTTTTCTATCTCCTTCTTTAATTTGCTCTTCCTCCTCTTACTTCCGCTCATTTAGCTAATTTCTTTTTTATTTTTCCCACGCAGCTCTGTGGCTTTGCGTCTGCCTGTCTCCCTTTGTGACTCCATACCTTTGAAAAAGAAGGCCTCCCCTCGTATCTGGGCCACCGCATCAAAGTGACTGGTGCATCTGTCTGGGGCATCTCGCGCCAGCCTGAGAGAGATGTTAAAAAAGTATGAGGAGAGAAGATTGTAAAAAGAGGGGGAAAAAAAGAACCTCTTTTGTAGAGCTGGACATTAACACTTTAAATCTTTGAACACCACAAACAATCATGTTTCTGTACTCCAATGAGCTACCTATCATCTAAAATGATTTATTACATATTTATAAAAGTGAAGTTTATTTGTTGCAAAATCAATTGACACTTTCTTTAAGATATGTGTTGATCCTTTTCGAGATCTTTTTATGAATCTAGATTTTGTTCACGCATTTCTTGTCACCCACTGTGACCGGGTGCCTGTGCATGAATCAGTGAAACCAGGCTAAACAAAAGAGGAGATGCTATCAGGCTGACACGGTGAGGTCCCTCGGTGCATTTATCCCCGGGGTTTTTAAGTGATTTAAAGCACCGACGTGGCCGGCCTGCCAATGATGAAGCCATTAGCACCACGGGGCTGAGAGTGGGAGCCCGCCAGGCCTTATATTGCCAACAAAGGTCTCTATTCAGAGCTCTATTAACACTACACCACTGCATAGTGGTCAGTACAGGTGCCCTTGTCAGGCCCAATCCACCTTTTTCACGCATCATGACCTGATAGAGTCAAAGGGAAATGATTAATGAAGGCAGTGCAAGTCCAAAACTGGGGAGCAAAAGATGGTTAATTATCCCACCACTGCAGGTTTAGCTTAGACATCCTTCTCAGTGCTGCCTTGCTTTGTTTTGTTTACTGTTGTGTGTGTGCATGCACATGTGAGTGTGTTTTCTGAAACTAATTTGAATTGCAGACCTTCAGAATGAAGACATTTTTCTGAAGTCTTTTGTTGGACCTCCTGGGGGCTACTTTTAGTGGTTGGTGGTTTGGGTGATTGTGTGAGCGTGTGTATGTACACTCAAAATACATAAATGGACAAAATCAAGTCTAATTATCCTTGATAATCTGAAAAACTACAGGCTGATAGCTGCCCAACTTGCTTTAGGGAATTACTTAATTAGACGGGCAGGCTCCCGAGCTCACTCTCGCCCTCACAGCTAATTTGCTTTGTTGGCACCTCATGACTTTTTATCAAGCTCCAAAAAACTCTTTTTACAATAAATGTCGAGTATTCCTGGAAGGATTCATTACATTGTTTCTCAGTGGAAGTGGGGAAAAAAGGTAAGAAAATTAAAAAACAATCACAATATAATTATGCTGATGTGAAGGGAACCATCAGAAAAATAGAAATCTCTCTATAATGAGATCCAATACAGTTACCCTGCAATAAATACCACCTTTGTGAAGCCTATTAAGAGTGTTGCCATCTTAAGCATGTAGCTGAACTATTATGGCCCTAACTGTAATATAGCCACATTTTCATGGCTGTGTAAACATGCCTACTTAAAGAATTCATATCAGCGTGAAACAGGAAAACATAGCGTACATTAAAAATGTTTATGTGATTTCTGCGGACGTTTATGTGTACGTCCACCTTTGCCAACTGAAGCCATAAGACGTATCAAAGAGCAGCACTTGTCCTAATAAGATGTGTCCTGAGTCGACTGTGGAGCAAGCATCATTTTTTATTGACACTCCTTTCTGCTGCACTCCTCTGGCCACTACAGCACACGCTGTGTCATGCTGAATCGGATTTGCAGAATGAGTGAAGGCTGGAAAACGTTTCACCCAACAAGATTGCAACATGTGATGCAAGGGCACTGCATTTAGAGACTGAGGGACTGTTGAAGAGGCCAAAGTGAGTTTTTTCTGCAGTATAATTCTATAAAATTATTAAATTATTATTTTCTTGTTTCAAGTATCTTTACATCTACTTACAGAACAGTGGATCTGTTTTCAGGAAGGTCGAGCAGGACAGGAGGTTCAGCTGTCTGGGAGGGGTTCACTGGTCGGTTTGTGTGGGACACCGAGTCTCTGACACCTAAAAGGTCAAACGTCGACTCAAATGAATATACAACATATGTAATAACCTTCTTTTGATTCTTAGTTATTTGCCCTGCTCCCATTCTTTTGCAATGTTAGTATTTTCCTATATTCTACCATAGTATAACATGGCCTCCTTTTTATCTGTTTTATTTCTTTGTTCATCATTGTTATTCCTCACAATGCCATTTTCTGTATCAGTGAATGGTGTGATAAGGTCACGTGCCATAACGAGGTCCAATTAACTCCATCCATGTTTTCATTAAATCAATAACCTTGCTTTACAGAACTCATCAATTGCTGCTTCCTGCATGAGGAGGCCTCTGTATCTTCTCTCTGCTGAGCTGTCACCAGAAAAACACATAATTACAGCAGAGGCTCATGAGTCATGGTCAGTGGAGTAGAGGAAGATTCTGTGAATGCAGATAGGGGTAAAGTACTGTATGTCTCTACAGTGTTTACACACACACACACACACACACACACACACACACACACACACACACACACAGACGCACACACTCTGAGACTTCACAGCATAAACAGATGCAGAAACATCTTCGAGACTCGCATGCTAGTATGACGTATCAAATGAACAGCTAATTTAGCCAGTATGTAGCGTAGCAACTGCTGTATGGTTATTGGGTTTTTTGTCTTTTTTGTTTGTTTATTATTTTGGAAATACTTGGAAAGGCTGACTTTAAAAAAAAAAAAAATCAACAGTAACATCCCATAAATGATACATGGTGTTACATCTATTTATAAGGTGCCCTTCATAGTTACATGGCCACAATCAATTACTGAAATACCATTCCTGTGTGTACTGATTTAGTAATGGGAATTCTCATGGAAATGCACCTAATTTAATCCCCCCACTTTTCCTATTTCACACACAGCATACACGCACACATAGTAAGTAGACTACTTGTTCCCTCGTACCGTAGAGCTGCCAGACGCGGACCTTGTCTTCATAGGGTAGGTCGTATTTCAGAGGGTCTCCTACAGGACCCTGGTAGTACGGTCTCATGATGGACTCGATGGCGGAGGTGTGGACCAGGCCGATGGCATGACCAAACTCATGGACTGCAACGGCAAACAGATCCATCCCATGAGAGTCTGAAGGAGACAGAGGAAAAGATTATTAAGAATAATAAGAGTTTACATCATGGTGATAAAAGATGCAGTGCAAGTGAAACTGCATAAAACAGTGGCAACTTCTCAATTTGTGTCAGAATAATCTTGGCTTTCTTTTAAAATACACAATTATTACTGGGTGAAAATGGTTCGTAAATGATCAGTCTGACATTTCTGTATAGATTATTTATACCTACGGTATTTCATAGTGAAGCAACAATCTGAGAAATACCTGAAAAAACCTGACCCCAACCTGAGTTTAATGAGGACATTGCTCTGCATTGTGTGAGGGGCGTGAACATGAGTTACTATAGTTACAGTGGGGTTACTACAGTGTAACAACTGTGGTCCTGCCACTAATTTAGAGATATAAGATTGTGACTTGTACGGTGACTTGCAGCCCACTTAGATTTTCCGTTATTCTTGATTGCAAAGATACTTGGGCGCAATGGTACAGAGTAAGGTGGTTGCATTCACTTTCAGGTGACTGAATAATGAAATGACAAATCCTAACGATACACTGGATCCACCAGGTAGCTTGTCAGGTTGAATCTCTAGTGTAAAAACAACATTGCACAAACCACAACCATTAAAATTGTCTGGCTTGCAGCTATGTGTATGGAACTATAGACTTGGGTAGCCTAATGTGTGAATGGGTTATGGGTAAACAACTTTTTATGTAATATATAGCATGGTTCAAATGGTCAAACATGTTGAATGCATGCGTTCAATATTCTGTGTTTGTGTAAGAACAGGACATGAGAGATTTTGGCTTTGGAAAGACTCAGTGGTGACAATGTGACCTTTCCGCTTACTGTCTGTGTCCTAAATTGACAAACCCCTGTTCAGGTATTTTATCTTTTTTCAACTCATCTGCTTATGGTGCAAATTAAGAGGCGTGACAGACAGCTCAGGAGGCTTTGAGTGCTGTTATGCGTGTGGTGTAGTACGATAACTATGGTAATACTGCCTAAATCCCTGGGCTGGCAATCAAAACCTGAGTGCAGAAAGACACCTAAAGAGTCTGCAGGCTATTAAAGCACCTTTCACTCGATGTTCTGCTAAAAAAAAAAGAAAAGAAAAAGCCTCCCAAACTCTTTGTCGGACTCTGTGAAGCAAGACAAAACCTGGGGCTTGGAGATTTAGATTTGCAAAAATATGGAGAGCTAGCATGTCGAGCCAAGCTAGCTTAGAGTTCCTTGGTGACTAGGCTCAAGTCTGCATTCAGTTAACCTAAGGTTGGCCTCGGCGTGGGACATGCACTTGTGCTTACAGTACCCAACTGGGATATTCAGAAGGCAAATGCCAACTCTAATCTACAGGAGCACATGGTGCAGAGAGGAAAGGTGGACAAAAGGAGAGAGAGAGAGAGAGAGAGAGAGAACAGGGGCTCAGAACAGAGTATGTACCATGTCATCATATTTACAGTCCATGTGGGGCTGACAGAATAATGTAATGCCTGTTGACAAAGTAGGAGCGGCGAGAATTGGGTGGATGAACCAGATTCATTTAGGAAGGCAGAGAGAGATTAGAGAGACAGAGGAGACTTAATGTAGCTCTACAGACGGTGGAATACAGAATATTGATTATTGTTCTGCTGGATTCACCAGTGAACCATTAAGCAGCTTTTTAGTAACCCAAACGCTTTCATTGCATAGAGCTCAAGATGGGAATTAAGGGCTTCATTCACTAGACCTCTAAACTCTCCCTGTCTGCCGTTCCTCCAGTCCTCAGAAACTAGGATCACAGGACAGAGCGGCTTTGATCATAGAAGACCTTTGAAAGACATGGCTGGCTACCTCAGAAACATCACACACCCCTTCGTGGATGCCCTGAAGTTTGCCTACAGGGCCAGCATGTTTATGGTAGATGCAGTCAACATTATAACTTAAGTAAGGATACTGTTTGAGGAAATTAACATCTTCATTCCAGAGCTCCTGGTCTCCCACATTGCACCAGCTATTCGCAAATCCCTTACTCAGTTCTTAGTAACTCAGCTACTACGTTTTAAACAAGTGATTTACTAAATCGGATTGCGCCATTAAAACTTTAGAAATGTCTTAACTAGTAAAGATAAGTAATGTGTAAATACGGGTCATACATTAGCAAGCTAACGTTAGCTTTGTCAGTTGGTTTACGTTAGCTACGCGACAGTTAAACCTGGCACTTAAATATGTAAATTAATGTAAATTAATACGTAAATATGTAGCCAGAACTAATCTCTATGTAAGAACTAATTTGTGTAGTGCAGCTAATTTTAATTTAGTGATATGTTATAATTAATCTGAACTTACGAAAAGCTGGTGCAACCGTCTCTTTGTCTCTCAATACTGTGATCACGGAATTTCCAACAATCAGGACACGACACAATGAGAAACAAAACAAAATCCTGAATCAATACAACATGACACAACTCTGTGACAAGACACATTCATCTTAAGGCTTCAAGTTGTACAAGAAAGTACAGTCTTCCTTTGGGGTCACTATAACTCAATCACCACGAAGGCTCATGCAACAGCTGAGGACATGCAGCTGGCCAATGACAGTTTTGTGGCCCACAGCCAGCATCCAGTCCACCATTACGCAGAACATTTCTCTCTGGTTTGGGCCACTAGGGATAAGACCAGACCAAATAAATAATTGAGTAACCAGAGATCATTGCCAACAACCACCTCACGCCCAAGAAGCATGCATCCAACATCATTACCAACCTCTTCCACGCACATTGTCCAAACTCTCGCTTCCAGGAAGCATCTCTGGACAATTGGAGCCAAAACAGCCTGGAACAAGAACAGCTTCTTCGCCCCGACTCATCACCCAGTGCTCCTCATCAATACATCTGCTTTCCCCCAAAGTGGTAAACAGAATGGACAACAGCACCATAATGTACAATAGCAGCCCACTGTCTCTTTGCCAAAAAAACCTCTACAGCTGGTTATCTTCCTCAATTCTCCCAATTACTTAAAGTGGCATTTCACACTACGTTCCAGTTGGGAATCCTTTTCGACTTGGTCTGCTCAAGGTTTCTTCTTCTTTTTATTTTTTTAAAACAAATTATGCTGTCTTGGGAGTTTTCCCCATAATCAAAGACAGTCTAGAGTTTGTGGTGGTGCTTGTTACTGTGCATCTCCTCAACACAATATTGTGTCTTGTGTTATGTTTTATTTTGCTGCACGGTGTAATAAATAATTTTGTTCTGCGATCAAACTTCTTCTAACTGCATTGCAATATAGTTATACTCATTTCTAGTCTGGAGCCCAGTGCAGTACTCTCTAAAGCTTTATTTTTGTTATTATAACTTGTACTATCGGTACAAATTCAGCTGTGGTAAAGATATCTTGCCACTCAGTCCTCCCTCCATTTCTCTATTCAGATGGCAAATTCAAGGTTTATTAGCCTATAAGTATACAAGAAAGTTAATGAGAAATTGGCAAAATGCAAACTGAATAATGGGCCTGGAACAACCTTGTGTAACGCATAATTAATCAATTTATGTTGTGGTTGCCTCATTCCTCTTTAGCTCTATCAAAATTAAATTGACAATGAACATGTTTTTTCTTTCTGTTTCTGGCCTCAACAGCTTCCTCCCAAGTTCTCAAAAACAAACTAAACATGTTACATAAAGGCCATAGTTTCTCCATGTTGTACATATCTTATTAGTTGAAATGTTGAACTGGCTGTGGACCCACAAGTGTGGCAGGTATATCTATTGTGTCAGATCTCATACAGTATGATGAAATCACCTTGGTTTATATAGACCCTCCGGTGCTCCAGGTAAGCATCATTTGTTGTGCAATGGATACAGTGCAGTCAAGTGCACCCTTTATTATGATACGGTATGATGTAACCCCTCTGGCCTCCAGTACTTGGCTAAGCTTAAACAAGAAATGTGTGCCATAGATGGAAAGGTAGCCCAAAGGTTAGCTTTTCCATTTGATGTGCTCCTTGTAATGCTGTGGCCTACGATTATGGCACTCTTTCTTGTGATTATTTATCTTAATTGTCAAAATGCATATTTTATTTTTGCAATTGAGTGTCACTTGTCATTATTATGTGTCACAGTTTTTGTTATTAGAATCATATCAGTGCAATGGAAACTTAGATAATTGTTACATTAGCTTATCTCAAATTTCCTGTGGTTACTAGCACAGTCCACAAGACTACAATCCCTTCCAGATATCTCCTGCATGCTCAGTGAGGCCTAACAGAGCTGCGTATTTACATGTTTATCCACTGGAGGTACATGAACACAGCCCAGTCTTATATCATGTAAACTCGCTGACATCGCAAGTCTGTCCCCCTGGCACAGTTGATGAAATTTAACAAGAGTGACCACAAGCGACCTAATGGCTGTGTTGCCTCACATTTCATCCAAACTCAGTAGACGAAAACACAGACATACACTGTATATTTACAGTATAAAACTCTCAGTCTGTATCCTTCTATGTTTGCTGCTACAAAAACTTAATTCCCACAAAGTAAGTCGACCCATTTAATTAAAAAAATATGGAATATAATATTAAATCAGACTGTATGAATCAGTAATGATTATAGATATTTTTGAAAAAAAGTCATACTGCTTCTTGATGGGCAAATTTTTGGAGGAAGCTATAAATTTTAACAATTATATATTTACCCTTTAGAAATGATGGCAGAAGTAAAATGATTAGTTCATGTCATATTTACTTGATTTTAGAGGAAAGGTAAACCAAAAGTAAGTAAGTTAGAGTACTTTAGTGCTGATTCACTCTGCCCTCCTCTCGTCCGTACCTGTTCTAACTTTGTGGTTTGTTTATTGTCTCTGGATTCTGATTCTGTTGCTATTTTCTGTGTCTGTATTGTTTTGCAGCATTGTTTTCTATTCTGTATTGCACTTTTTTTTTATTGTCTGCTCTGTTACAGCCAGACATCAGTGGTAGTGTGAAACTAAGGGCAGAGGCAAGATGTGACGTGACATAAAGGGTGGGTTTAAAGACAAAACTTTAAATTACACTTTCAGTAATGCTCTATATAAGTAACATGTAACAATAAGATGTAGCCTCGAGAGTCTAAATTCTACCATTCTTCCCTTACATCAATGATGTTTCTTGTTCTTTTAGAGGCTGTAACTGCACTTTCCTACACAATGTCCCGTATTCTCCTCTACTAACAAAAGACAGAGAAAGACAAGGACAGACAAATTTCACACAGATAACTTTTAAATGTTTACATACCTAAGAATAAACCAGAAAATCAGTGTCGGTCACTTGCACTCACTTTAATTTGTAACAAAGTTTTGGTTGGTAGACCTTTATGATGTACAATTCAAGATTCAAAGTGAAAAATGTTTAATACACACTCGAGAAACAGGTGCGTAGGAGAATGAAGTCATGCAAAAGAAGGTAGTGAACTTGCATACAAAGTCAGCAGTAAATTGCTTTAAAAAAGCATTGTTTAGGTCATCACCAAGAATACCCAACGAAGGTCTACGACCACAGTTTGCCAGCTTTTTTCATCAAGACTTAAGATCCATAAATGTTTTCCTTTCAAAAATCAAATCATACTTGTAGCCTCATGGTTTGATTACAGCCGCGGACCTTTCTTGCTTATCAACTCTAACTCCACCCATGTTTCTGTCTTATCTCATTACCTTCACCTATCAAATAAAGGCAAAAATGCCAATAAATAAATAAATAAATAAATGAATAAAATGATATAAAATCAAAACATGAACTAACAATCGTTGGGACAAACAGCATCCCACTCAAGATGACTGTACAAATGCTGAAAAATCCAGGCAGTACCAAGTTGACTGGAGCATCTGGTCGCCCGAATGATAGTATTGTAGCATTAATCTGTCCAATCTGCCTATTGACTTGTTTACAAGTGTTTCTTCTCTCTCACCAAGGAGCACACTCTCACAGAGACATAACTGGTACACACAAGGATGCATGCACACCACAGTAGCACACATACAGAAAATAAATTGAATGTCATGAAAAATTCACCTGCTTAATGACGCTTTTGTTTTAGTCAGGGTAATCAGTTTGCAGAAGCAGATTGCTGGCAGAGTGATAATTAATAGAAGCAATCTGCTGCCTGTCAAAGCAAAAACAGCACTTCCAGACCTCCACTTATTTGATCTCGCTGAGATTCGGCCTCTCACGACTCCTAATGGACGGCGGAACCATCAATCCCACAGCAGGGGTGAACTGGTCCGCTAAATGTGGTGCTTAATATTCTATTCAGCATCATCTTACACATTAGGAGATGCAGCGGGAGATGGGGAAGAGAATTAGCAAAGGCAATTACTCAGCTACGGTTTCGTCTGATAAGGCTCATTTTTCGAAAGACGATTACATAGCTCTGCAATCTGCTGAAGCACCAACATTCACTTTTTACCTTCCAGGCTGACCTAACAAGTTTACATCTTCTCAAGGGATTACCATGCTTTTGAAAAAGTTGCTAAGAACAACAATTTATGAATCTGATTTCTCTGTGGGAGCAGAGCTAAGCCGGGCAGGACTCAACGTCTGCTGTCTTAACAAGCAGAACGATACGTAGAAGCAGTGATACTGACATCAGCTAAACAATGCCTTAGAGACAAGCTGATGATGCTGGGGGAAGGTGTTCTGAGACAGCGGCAAGTTGGGGCTGGCGGAGTGTGTCTTAAGAAATTAAGAGTTGTTTTAATTAACTTTTGTTTCCCTCTGCCTCAGCGCGTCAGTCTGGCAGCCTCAGAGTTGTAGAGAAGGCAAACTCGACGGCGAAACAAAGCATTATAATCCGGAGGTGAGCTGAACTTCACTCCAACACCACAGAGGAAGAGAGATTTCTCCCAGGTCTGTGGCTATCTTTAGGGAGCTGATTAAAAACATCTGGGGAGAGTTTTTGTCTTCAGAAGATTGAACAGTTAAAAATAGAGAGTCTGTGCTTGCTTTACAGATGAAAAAGTTTGATGCACTGGATGTGAATTTCATCCTTGAGGGAATTCATCACAGTGGAAGAAAGAAGTATCCTTGAAAGGTATGATGATGCACAGAATCAATCCACATTTTTACTTTCCCTTACTTTACTGTACTAACACAATGGGTACCATCATCCTTCAGTCTCCCTGAATTATTTATGGCTGGCAAAATCGACACCTTCTTTAAAATTAGCTCTTAAAAATACTAAGGGCAATAACTTTGCTGTTTATACTGTTCTTAGGTTTAGATTGAGCTATTTTATGGGTTTATCCTTCAGTACAAATGTCTTTAATACAATTTTTACTGCAGCTTAGTGGCCGTTTGAACCTGTGAATAACGGTCTTTTGGAAAGCACTATGATGGAGGCAGACTATTATGACACAGAGAGAAATCGATTAGTCATACAGACAAGGTCACAACTCTGACCCCTCCCCTCCTTCACTGCCCTGCTGACATTAACCAAACCTACATCTATGCAGCTGTTGCCCCCCACCCCCCACCGCCCCATACACACATTCAAACACACACTCAGGCTACACTACAGCATCCTCTGCTTGTCCTGCCACTGCCTGGTGGGAGGTCTAATTGGAGCAGATTGAGCTGCTGTCCTGTAACATATGGCTCACAGCCCTGACAGCGCAAAACAAAGGAGGGAGATCCACGCAGGTCCTGGCCCCATCACAGACTCACCAGCTGGGGTAGACAGCCTCACACACACACACACGCACACACACAGGTTTGAGGTTTAATCTAAAACATGAGGTCAAAATGCATCACAGGGCACTTGATCTTCTCATAGACCTTTCTTGTGGACAACACTTAAACAAAATGAAACCATGCAAACCTGGGATTAGGTTGCTATATGACACAAAATGCCAAACCAATTTTGATTTTCTTTAAATTCACAAAATATTTGTTGTTTTCTGCTGTGAAGGCTACCACACTCTTACTAATGAAGAAAACATGAACACCTTGGTTGTCTGATCCCAGTTCCCTAGCTTTAATTTCATTGTGCAGCCTTGTGTTGTAGAATGACAAATACATGTACCTTGAACCTTAAATCTGCTATTCCTTTCAGCTAACAGCTAGATGAGGGACGTGAGACGTCAAACAAGAGACTAAGAAAGCGGGGAATGATTTATTTTGCCTTCAGATTCAGTTTAGGAGAACATAATGCTA
Source organism: Macquaria australasica (assembly GCA_005408345.1). Lineage (NCBI taxonomy): Eukaryota > Metazoa > Chordata > Actinopteri > Centrarchiformes > Percichthyidae > Macquaria > Macquaria australasica. The sequence continues at coordinate 150,227 of SEMN01000196.1, read as the reverse complement.
AATCAAATTCAGCCTTCAGATCTGTGATGTCAGACAAGCGACTGAACTTTTGGTCTCACAAAATATTAGCTCTTTTTGCAACAGCGCTGAAATTGTGGTCCTGCTTATTGTCTATGACAAGCGAACAAGTGCACACCAAATGACAAGGTTAAGTGGTGAAAAACCTCTGCGCTGCTGATAGTATAAGATAAATAACAGCAGTACTCTGACAACCAATCACATTACACCAAAAGCAGAATAATGTTTTTGTCTTTTTGGTGTGTAAAATCATATAAAGTAATGTAAAATACATATAACTAACTAATATTCTATGACATCCAAATACAATTGCAAGATTATAATTTCCATACATATTCCTATGGATAATAGGATTGATAAAATGTGGCAATGTGAAAATTGTGTTACAAAAACTAGTTGCTTGGATGCTTCTTTCCCATAATTCACCCTGGAAATGGCCCACAGATTTTCAACTTTTTCAGAATGCAGCAACATCAAATAAAGCACTGGTGCTTAGTGTGCATGTACTGTAACTGAGCTCTGTTTCTCACAGTGCATTGCACACAATGATGCACACACAACCCTGAAAAATCACACGGTGTGCAGGCCTACTGTCATCGCGTCTGTGTGGCAAAATCACTCATATTGTCAGTGCTGCTGATTCATAAAACGCTGCTTGCTTACAGATTTCTCCCTGTTTTGCTCCCAGCTTTGGAAGACGTATTCATGTCAGGTTTTGTCAAGAATTCATATTTCATCCAGGAATTACTGTATTTGGGATGTCTGAGGCTGAGGTGAGAAGGAGGTGTAGTTAGAAATAGGTATAAGCTGCCAAGATGTGCAATTCTGTTTCTCCTGGAAGGAAAAAGGCTTCACTTGGAATCAGAGGAGGAGTAATGGCATCCCCACATATCACAAACTTTTGGCACCCCTTCATCTCTTGGCTTCGGGGACTTTGCAGCAGATGGTGGTATATACAGCATGGCAGTAACAATTACTCGTGCCCTGCTTAGGTACTATTTGCAATTCTATAATACCAGCATCAATTAGCCACAAACACCAGATATACTTAGAAAAATCAATTTCTTTATTTTTTTCAACATTTCACTGCCATGGAGTTGACATACTTAGCATAAAAGAATACACCTACTCCTTGATAGTCGAGGTTGTCCAATTAATTTCAGCTTGATGACAAACAGACACTGAGGAGGCTGTATATATTTGTATATCTGTTGTGTCATACTAATATATCCAAGGTCAAATATGAATTCTAATCCTTAACTTCACTTGTTTTTTTGACAGTTTGGACACTTGCATTTTAGCCAAATATTTCTCACATCATCTCTTCTCATCACCATCGCCTCTCTCTCTCTCTCTCTCCTCTGCTGTCCATCCATCTTTCAAAAAAGAAGGGATGAACAGAGGTACTGAGCAGATGAGAGAGGAAGGTCATTTTAAGTTCAGTCATCCAGATGAAAGGAAGACTAAAGAAAGCAAGTCAGAGAAAGGGAGAGTTAATGATTTATGCTGTCATTCGTGTGACCGCACTGAGACAGCCTCTGTCTGACGATGCATTCAGCGCGACTAGATCACTCCATCCGTTCATTTCATCCGGATGAGTGGACTTATAATGCTCCCCTGCCCTTTCCTGCTTGCCACCTCCCTCCCTCCCTCCCTTTATATATAAAAAGCAAAAGACGGTGGGGAGAAATGAGGAGGACGCTGAGTGACAAGACCGCCGAGGTTCTTATTTGGTCACATTTTGAAAAATGGTCCTGCAAATTTCATTTGCACCAGAGTGAGCACACACACGCAGCAACGGCACTGGAATTACAATTATTCACAAGATAGCAAGGACACAGACAGTTCAGCAGAAGTGCAAAGAGGAGGCGAGTGAATGATGATGTTTGCAGGGAGGATGGACATTGTATTGTGAGTGAGTGAATGAATGAATCAGTGAATGTGTGGAGGTTACTTTCTAAAGCCAAAACACCAAAGCACTTGCGTTTGCCAGAGCTGTCTAAGAATAACAGACATTTCTAATATAAGCTCGTCTATTTTTGATTGGCAGAGCTGATTGAATTCCATTTTCGAGCCGCTGTCATCCTGTCCTCATTTTGAACTTGCAGATCTCCCTCAGTGGGTAATCAAGCCCTTTGAAAACTGTTTGATGAAAGAAATTTGGCCAGATCATTCAGGATAACATTGCATAAACCAATCTATTAGCCCACACAGCTCAAAGCAGAAACACACTGAATAAATATTTCACTGGGATGGGCCAAACACAGCCTGTGCGTCGATGACTGTAATAACAGACTTAATAATGCAGATATAATTTTGAGTTTTTGACAAGATTAGGAGATTTCTACAACTGAGACTTCTGCCTCAATACAACTGGATAATAGAGTTTTATTTGTGGTGCAAAAAATTGTATCTTAAATCTCTTAAAATAGTTGGGCTGTAACTAATGAATATTCATGAATCTGTCACCTATGTGTTTTCAATCAATTATTTAAGTCCCTGAAGCTGGCACCAAATGGATGCAATTGTGAGATGTTCCTCACCTGGAGATCTGAAGGTCCAGGCCTCGTCATCATCAAAGTGTGTGTCCCCAGCTGTGAACCTCTCTCCGGGGAAAAATGCGTGCGCCACGGTGCCCCCCGGCCCGTCAAAGGGATATCCGTCATTGTGGTCGGCCTTAGTGAAGTCGATTTGAATGTCTGCATCGCTTCCTGCCACCTCGTGGAAGTTAAGCGGTGCGATGTCACTCCAGACCTTTAAGGCATAGTACATCAGGGCTCGAACAGTGTCCCTGCCCAGTAAGGCCGAATCCTTTGGGAAGGTCCTCACTCTGAGAGAAGAGAGGGAGAGAGGGGATATATTACATACTAGAAGGAGAGAGCAAAGGGGGACATGGGGGAGTTGAGAGGACAAGAAAGGAGATGAAAGAAGAGGTGGTTGATGAAGGAGGTGGATGAGAGACTTGACAGAAGAACAAAGCAAAAGTGGAGACAAGAGAGGAGAGCAGGGCAAAATCAGAGGAGAAAAAATGATGATGGACAAGAAACAAGAGGAGAAGAAAAGGAAAATTAAAGGAGGAAAGGGTAAGAGAGGTAAAATTTGTGGGAGGGGACAAGAGAAGAAGAGGAGTATGTCAAGCGTAAGGGTGACAGAGATGAACATGAAGATGGAGAAGAGACAAGAAAGGTAAAAGCGTGGGACAGAGGGCGCTGAGCACAGGAGACAGAAAGAAGTGGAAAAAGGAAACAGTAAAGGTTGGTATATACTGTAGTAGATACTGGCAGGAGAAGAGCAAGATGGAGAGAAAAAGAAAGCACAATGGTCAACTACACAATGTTTGCCACTGGGACACACCTGCACGAAAACAAACATTTCTCTCTGAATATTTCATGTGATTCCATCAGTTTTTGTATTTCATGGTTAGGTGCTCCTGCTGCTCACGTACAGTATACTGATAATAAGTTGAGAATACAATGTGCATTTGAAGAGATTGTGGCATCAGCTTTCAGGAACAACTCGTCAGCTTTTTCACTGTCTTTCCCTTTCCCTCTCACTCCTTATTGAATGTTCTTCCTCCCTCTCATCACTGTAACATCTCTCAAGCCGTTTCTTTCTGTCAGCGACAGCAGAAACAGGACAAGAATAAACAGAAAACCACTCAGACGTCGTGGTAAGTTTGTCTACCCCCCTCTACCCCTAAATCTCCTTCTCCATTCTATTGTTGTGTCTCTCATTCGATTTCTTTTCTCTCCACCCATCAGTCTTTGCCTCTTCCTACTCCTCTGCTTCTACATGATGCACTTGCTTTCTTTCTCCCCACAAAAGCACTTGTCTAAATAGAAGAAGCGATTTGGCCATGTCAGGCTGCAGTAGGAAATGTACTGATCCTACTGATGAGTGTTCATCAGTAGGATGGGCTCTTAGCCTGGAGAGAGTACCGCCTCGTCTTACCTCCACAACCTGCTTACAACCTGCCAGAAATCGGAGCTGTGTACTGATGGAGCTTCCTTTTTTCATTTAAAAATCAAAAGCTATCAAGACTGTGTCACAACATTGAAATAAACACTGAAGGTACTTTATAGTACAGGAAATTGCCCAGTTTCAAATGGCTTCCTTCCACTAACATCCTGTTCCATATGTATACTAACATATCGCAGGTGTTCAGGGTTAACCAGGTAGCACTCCATGCATTGGACTGCTGGATTTTATTGAAACCATCTTGATCTCTTTTTCAAGTGCCGTGACTTGCATCAAATGAGACGAGGCTGTAGCTCAATCCAAAAAGGAGCACAAACATGGACATTGATTCACATATTGACTGTCATAGACAGACCTGAGGGTTTACTACTAGCCCAGATGTCCCACGCGTAACGACTGAATTCACCTCTGGAGAACACTAATTCTCGCATGTACCTGCGTCAAAACACAAGTGACCATCTTTCAAACCACCTGTGTTTCTCATTTGTGCTGCAATTTGCAAGGAAGAGGCAATGAAACAGAGAGAGAAAAGAAAAAGGAAATCTGGGTGAAGTGGTGAACGGAGAGATGTTCAGTAAGCAACAAGGACTGTGAACTCTGTAGGGAGAGTTGAAGGTGAGTGCACTGTAACTTTTCAGTATCAGTGGATAAACCGGCTTATGAAATAATTCACTCTTGCTCAAGGGATGCCACACTGTTTGAAAAAAAAAAGAAAAAGTTTTTCTCCAGCACGCATTTGTTAACTCGATTTCAACTGTCGAAAAATAATCTTAATAAGATCAGCTGGTTCCTACTAAGCATGCGTTCAGAATACGTTTATATAACGTGATTTTATCTCTAAACTGTCAACAGAACAGTCCAACTTGGTCTAAATCCAGTGGTTCTCAAACTGGGGGGCAGAGAGCCAGTGCAGGGGGCCATAATGACTGGGACAAAAACAAGGAACTCAGCTAACATTGAATGAATCTGCTTCATTAAGGGACAACGACCAAAAAAGAGTGCTCTGATGCCAGCAAAGGTTTTTGAGAATCAGTGAATGTTTTTCTGCTGGGGTATCACGGAAACGGTTTGAGAACCACTGGTGTAATGAGTCTTAAAGTTAGCATCCTTACAATTTTCATTAAAGTGAGAGATTCACAGGAAACACTGCATGTTTTAAATATTGCACAGAGTTAATCAACAAGAAGGAGCAGCCAGGCGACAGGCTGCACACCTACAACTCCTTTCACTGTGCCTCGCTGTTGCGTGGATACTCACACTGTGTGCAGCATGAAATCAGAACCCAGGCTGCTTACGGCATAATGGAAAAAGGCCAGTTATTGACTGACTGCTTTAAAATGATGTGTTTGTTTGGCTGCGATGTAAACAGATACACCACTTGTTCTTCTGTTGTATTTCTGACAAAGCAGCTGCTCAAGGAGTGTTTGCTGTAAAGCATTAAACCACACTTGCTGTTAACACCAGTAACCACGGGTGTCACCTAATCAATCATTAGGTGACACTTTGAACTCAAAAAAGACAGTGTAATAGTTATAATGCCTGCCTGCCTTTATGGTGCATATACAAATCTCACTGTGCAACAGTAATACCACAAAAACCTCATTATGTTTGATCAGTTTAGACAAGCTGCAGAAGCTATGGGACTGTCAAACTCAGACTGTGACAATCATGGTAAACATTTAGGTCACAAAAAGGTTCAGAGACTGAAGTTCTGTCACTTCAAACAATCTTGTTCATATAAAAAGCCCCTCTGTCATTCCCATTTCAACTTTTGTTGAATCTGGCATCTTTAAAGCCAAGTTTCTGTCAAACAAATCATTTGTTTGACACTTGTTTCAATTTATACTTGAATTCTTTATGATTAAGGATGCCTTGCTGGTGACTCATCCCGCTCACCCCCACCCCACAGTTTCTTTACTCTTTCACCAGCCTAGGATCTCTACTCATGGTGAAGGCACAGAGGCGGTTGGTAATGATGGTTTCAAAGGTTAATTTATCTTTCTTGGTTCTTTATCTTTCTCTCGGTTCTGGTTTGAAGACCATTGACATTGTTAAAAAAGATTATTCCAATATAGCCACCATTTTCAAGGGCTGCTCATCACATGTGACATAATCTTGTTGAGTTTAACATCTATGTCTGCTGGCCGTTTCAAGCATTTCCCAGTGTGATTCGGACTTGTTTAATTTGTTAGTGACCGCACCTAAAGACCACAGAAGTCTGAGGTGCTCTCCGCTTGGTGCAATAGGAGGACAGAAAGATTGTTTGTCCAGTTATCTGATCACTGAGAACTTGTACCCACCGTGACAGCTTATCACAGGGGGGTGAAAGTAAATACTTACCCTCCACAAACAACTCAACCTTCTTACAAGTTGTAATTCAAGTGAGGAAGGTGAAGAAGGTGAGGCTGGATGGCTGTGTGTGTCAGAGAGAAACAGAGTACACTGCTGCTGTAAGTATATTTTTGTGTGTGCTTCCAAATGTATGTGTGCATGGGAGACTCAACTTTGGTTAGCATTAAACAATTTAAGAATATTGTTAATCTTTTTATTAATTTTACCAGGTGACAGCTCTATTTTATTTCAGAAGAAAACACTGTACATGTCCAATCTGCAGAGGAACAAAAGGAGAGAATGAACAGGATGATGTAGGTAAGAAGACAGAGAGAGATAAAATTAGTTAGAAAACAGAGACCTACTGTAATATGAGGGAGAGTGAGCAAAAGATGGAGTAAAAAGCACAAACGCCAACAGTCTTCTATTGCAGAAATATTTCTGACAACTCCCCATGGCTTCATCTTCCACAGTTCTAACTTTAGTCAGAATCACAGAGTTTGTTCTCCATGAGAATGACGAGTCCTTAAGTTTCAGCGTTTCTGCAGGCTACTACACTCGGAGGGATCGGTGATCACACAGACACATTTCCATCTCTGACAGAGTATCTGATGTCTCCTTTTCCTTACCCGCAAAAAATGTTCCTCATTACAAAAGCTTTTTAAAAGTGGCTTGTGTTACAGACTTGTAAGGCAGTGCAGGGGAGTGAGTATGAGAGGGAGAGATGGGGGAGGGCAAAATGCAGGTTTTTAAAAAATGACACTTTGTGAATGCTCTTTCCTCTGTAGGCAGTTATATCAACTTACAGTAGCAAATAACACATTATGATGAATTGGTCATCATGCCTTCCATGATAAATGAATAGATGAATGAGTAATCCTGTGTTCATTTCTGTATTATCATCATCTTGTATCAAAAGCAATGTCCTTTACTGTCTTAACTTTGATTGAGGTCCAATTTTTAGAGTATTATAATTACATACTGTCAACTATAAATCAAAACATAAGCTAAATAACTTTTCCCAAAAACATTGTAAATGAGGACGACATGGTATTTGCTTTTCAGCCCTGAGTGGTGTCTTCTCGTCAGGCTGCATGGAACCCCAACAAGCTCCAGATGGTTAAGGAAGCCTGTATGTAGCCTGAGAGGCAAATTCCAGGGCAGCAGCCAGTCCTGCAAAGTACTTGCTGCCGCTTTATGCTAGTTTATCGCTGTGAGTGCATGATAACATTTGAAACTGATCTAGATCTTCTCTGTGCCTCTTTCAAATGGATTATAATGGCTGGAGAGTAAGAAGCCACTGTTTACAAAGATTTTAGCAAGTCATTTAAAGTGTAACTGTAAAAATATAAAAGTAGAGAGGACAAAATGGGATTTTGAAAAGTGTATGGGGCATGTTCCATGGGTCCCCAATAAAAATTCAACCCTGACGGCAGACAAAAACATCGATATTGGAGATTGTGCAAAACCCCAGATTACGTTCAATGCAACTGGTTAAAAACATTTTTACTCTTCAGGCTACATGCCCATCCACCATCCCAACCTCCACACCCTTACCTCACTACATACAGTACTGGGCACACTACTTCCTGTTTTGACACTGGGTGTTGGCATTGGACGTAAACTGCGAGGTGAAGAATCGTCCAATATGCATGTAATTTGTAGGAATACTGCGCTGGGAAAATAACGACCTTGCATTAATGTCCATGAAACACACAAACCAGCACAATTACCATGTCTTCCATACTCTACAACTGAGAAATGCTCATCAGCATGTTTGTATGTTCTCCAAGTTTTGCGACTGCTGATTCATAAACAGCAGGTTTCCACACAGACTTCCACAACAAATCTGCCATATTTACCGCAGTTCAGACATTATTTCAGGTAATGGGGAAGACAACAAAGGGTTCCTGATTTCAGCTCTAAATGCAATTTCACTCAAAGTCATGTTTCAGGTCAATATTTCACTCTGACCACAAAACTGAGTATGGCGTATGGGGAGGAGCAAGAAACAGGTCTGCAAACCGCCTTGCTTCCTCTGCCAAAAGATTAGGAAAGTGATTTAACAGACTTTGAAATTAGTTGGACAGACACAAGGCTGATTAAGGTGGACTTAATTTCCTCGACCTGTTTAATTCCATGGCACGATTTCCACCTTAATTTGACAAATGAGTAAGAGCAACCTAGGCTTATGTGAAGGTAAGTGTGTGTGTGTGTGTGCTACATGTGTACGAGCTTAAGCTGCTATGGAAAGACACAAACGTTTGCACACACGTGCACACACACACACACACACACACACACACACACACAATCTCCTATTACATTTCACCCGCTTGACTTTTAATTTGTACGTACTTATAGACCTTTCCACGCGCAGAGTGATGATTCAGATGAAGAGAGGCAGAGAGGAAAGAAGAAAGGGATGGATAGAGGGAGAGAAACTCTAAGACTCTTTTGCTGTCCCCCGCCTTCAGCCTCTCAGCAGGCTCTTACCTCCTGTGGCTCTGCTGCTCCACAGAGACATGAGCTGACATCAAAAGTGATGCTAAAAAGTACATGCACTCGCAAACACACAGGCACACATACACACGGGCACACAGAAATTATATTCACCTCCTGTGCTCCGCTACCCTCCGTAGACATAAGCTGATTACCCTGAAAATTGAAAGCTCATATGCAGACGGTGATTCATATGCTCGTATGTCTTTGTAGATGCACACATGTAGCAGCACAAACACTCAAACACACTCACAAACATTAAAATATTTCACTGACACTGACACAGACTCATGCTGTGTATTACCAAAAACTCCTCATATTTCTCCTACGGGCACACACACACACACACAAACACATACACATACATCATGTCATTCAGGCTGAAGATGAAAGACACAAAATTAAAAAGACTGCATGAGTCTACCCTCTCTCCACAAATCTTTCTCTCCCCTTTCCAGTCTGAGTCTCCCTCTTCCTCTTCCCTTCTTATATCCTGACTATCACAGACACCAACTCTGAGATGGTGATGTGAAATCTGGAGAAAAATATAATGGGGCCCTAATTTTATAACACTCAATAACAATTTTTTTTTTTTTTTTTAATTCTTAAGGTTCCACCAAGCAATTTCACAGGTTGGTGGCCTCAGATGGCAAGCAGAGAGATGAATGCTGAGGACTTCAATACCCTGGAATTACGACTCTTCTGTGTGGCAGAACTGCATTGTGATACAGACACAATGATGGATTTGTGACTGACCAATAATAGAAGCACCTTCCATATAAATGAGGGAATCTCAAGGTGCATGCTTCCCTGAGTAGGATGTATTTTAGAGAATTTGTACATTTTAAATAACATTTGAGGAAATAAAAGCACTCAAAGCACTGCTGTGTACAGCCTCGCAGAGCTGCTAGCATGACTCCTTTAGCATCAATATATTATTTTGCAATCAGGCTAGTAACTCAGGCATATATTATCTTGTGTTAGTTAGGCACATTAGCCCCAGTGTCTCCTTAGCTGGATATGATAAATGTCACAGGCTACCATTTAGGGGGCGCTATTGTAACCTCTCATTGTGAAAAGCTCAGCCCTGCCATTTTTGGATTTTCTGTAACAGTTTTTAAGATCTCCTAATGTAGGTCAGAATGCCACATAATGTGGAAATCAAATGAATTCAACTTGCTTTTCTTAGTTTGCAAATAGCAAAGGGATTGGTCAAAGTTCATTACCTGATGAATACTCAACAAGACATATCCAAATATTTCACAGGTGCCAAAGAGAATTAAAAACCATGGTATGCCTGGCCATTATTGCTAGCAGCTTTATGTTATTACCTCCTATAGTCCCAGAACTGCTTCTAGGACTATAACTTACTGGTACCTTTGGATACAGCTTTGGCATTTAACACTCACTAACCACTGTGAGCTATGGCTATAATTAGTACTTTGATGGACCCCTGCTGCTGAGTTATGACTATGGCTACACTTAATACTCTCATTACTGACCGCCTTTGACTTTGAACATGGCTCTACTGTTTTTAAATAACCCTCACTGGGTTTGGAGTGCTTGACTATGGCTACCCCATGCAGGTCTCACAAAACAATGGCTATGAGCTTTGGCGTATATGTTAATACAATAATAATACACTGCAAAATGCAAAGAGCATGATGCCACTGTGGACTTACATCTGTGATGGATTGTCATGGCCATTAAGGGTCTGTTCATGTTCCTACATTGCTCATTCTTGTACTCAGTTAATTTACTTCATTAGAAAGATAACTAAAAGTCTAAAGAGACGGATGAGAGTTGGCGATTTAGCATTTAGTCAGTAAAACCCACCTACTGTATCAGATGGAGAGAGAAAAGATGCAATCTTCCTTTTCATGCTTGCTTCTTATTTTCTTTCTTTCCTCTTCGTTATCCTCATCCACCTCCCCGTCTTTTCTCTCCTCCACCCAGCTCGATACACCTATCCGTTTGAGTTATCAGTCGGGCTGCTAATGACTGCCAGGCTGTCTGCTGTGATAATGGGCTAACAATATGAGATAATGAGCTAACAGTGGGCTGTTACACAACTCGGCTGTAACATACTTAGCTGAGTGCAGTGTGCTGTATGGGCAAAGAAAAAGAAAAAGAGGTAAGCAGGAGTTAAATTGGGGATTAGGGGCTCAGCCCTGGCACAAAGACTCCCAGGCATCATGAGAAAAATAATTTACTTATATTTCTATTGTGGAAAAACACATTACTTGAATCTGCGTCCCTAAAATGAGTGGCTACTAAGCCTAGCCCCTAATCTTTTTTCTTCCCTTTATGAAATAACTGACACTCACCACCACTCACCACCTACTCTACACATTTTCAGAACATAATGATGTGATTGATGTGTGTGAATAAGCAGAGGGGAGGGTGAAGCGCCGGTCACGTGGATATTGTTGATGATATTCTAATTAAACAATCTAAACATAATGGTGCAGACCTTTGCTAGAGCAGGGTCCCCCATAACAAGTCACATTTTAAACACTTCAGGTACTAAAATCCTCTGTTTCTGTGAATACTAATAATAAAAGTCATAGTTCTATTCAGTCATTTAAATGCTTTGCAGTAACTGAGTGTTTTAATCTCGAGTTTACAATACAGTGATGATTTTATGGAGCTGTGAAGGACTTTGCACGCCAACACCTGCACTTCATACAGAACTATATATTCACTTTTGATTCGGAGCATTGTCACGCAAGCACAATTACTGAAATGTCTTTTGTTAAGGTTAACAAAAAAAAAATCTGCTTTGTTGTTGCCCACAGCTAGCCATACATCTCCTTTTTTTATGAAAACAAACCACATTTCATCCAGTTTGTTGTGGCAAGACCAAAAGAACAATCCAGTGCTGTGTGACAAGAGTAAGACTGACGAGTGACTGATCTCTGTTAACTAAGTCTTAATGTGAGTAAGAGAACCTGATTATGTTCTTAACATGACAGTTGCCTCATTATGAATCTAATTCATGTCATCTTTGTGTGGCCTACCACCACTGATCATACTCTCACTTATAAACAAAATCTTATAAAACTCCAATAACATAAATCCTAACAGACTAATTTGGGATCTGGGAGGGGTAGTGCTGCATAAAAAGTACTGTCAAAACCGATCACATACATATAAAGAGCATATGTAAATCTTTTGGATGTTGTGCCAGCTTCCAGCCTTTGTGAAAAGTCCTTAGTGTCACATCAAGAATCAGATGCACAGCAAGGCCTCCAAATGCCGGTTGCCAGAAAACTCCTTGAGATTGAGGGCTACAGCAATTGTGGTTTGAACTTAAATAACATATAGACCCAAGTTATTTTTATGTCTCATTTCCTTATTTTATCCTAACATCATGCTATCCTTCTCAATAGCATGATGTTTAAAAAAAAAAAAAAGAAAACAAAAAGAATAAAAAAGTGAGCTTGTTCTGACTTATCAATAAACAAATGTGTTTACATACACTGCTTTCCTGGCTGTACAATGAAATAATTAAAATTGATATATTGATGCAATAAGTACTGTAGGTTACAGTGATATAAATAGCTATACTTCTCTACTAACATTTAATATGCCTGTCAGATTGCATCTGACTCATTAGCTGTTTTTGCGCATTATCTCCATTCTTTCAGCCCTGTTATTCGCCTATATAATCTAATGAAGCAGAGATACCATGAAATATTAGATGATAAAAATAATTTTCTAAACCAAGCAGCAGGGGGAAGCTCTATAAAGTGCTACAACATTAGCTGAAAAAGACAGAAGCAGAAAGCACACCCAGAGAATTACAGAGGAGGCCAATCTATGCAGAATATCAACGCTTTGTTATGGTGCTTTGCTGAAAATCTGCACCACACGGAAATCTCTCTGGATCTGAAGCCAGCACATAATCCACAACTGTTCCAGTGCAATGTTGTACAAATCTGAGTGCTGTGAATACAAAGGTGTTTCGCTGGGCTGAAGACAAACCTGTCTTATTTCCGAATGGAGTGAGCTGACAGGAGCACGCTGTATGATTGACAGTGGAACAAAGAGAAAGAAAGTTAAAGCCCACCAGGAGGGAGGCAATGTATACACGCCTGTGTGTATGTGCATATAGACTGTATGTGTGTGTGTGTGTGTGTGTTAGCTCTCCTGATTTCTCAAGTCACACGTGTATTCATATTTTACACACACACGCACGCACACACACACATTGGCCCACACACCAGCTCATGGCAGCTTTCAGCCCTGAAAGCTTGTGTGAATCACCACAGACCAACCCTATGTTTCACTGTCTCCCCCTCTGCTGCCTAACACCATGATGTGTGACGGATGACCACATTATTTTATCATTGGAAAACTACAAAACATCCCTCTCTCTCTGTAATGAAGCCTTTGCCCTTTGGGAGTCATACAAATGACTTTCTGAACCTTTAAAGGAATAGTCCACCATAAATCTAGTTTTTATTAAATACTCACCACCTCTAGGCTTGAAATATGGCTGAACAACAGATAACTGGATTATGCTGCAGGAGTGCTTTGAGACATTTCTATGTTTTGTTTTTGTACTACATTTTGATGCAGTGACTCTGGGTCACCAATGGAATCTACTGTAATTAAGAAATCAGTTTTAGATAGACAGCTAGATAGACAGATAGATAGATTCAATTGCAGTAGAACTGCATGGACTTAGACCACTTAATGTCCTGTAATTATTTTTTGCAATACTGAGGGAATTTTGGCAAGTAGTCATTTTATAAGTTTAATGAGGAATCTGAGTCTTTGTATATCATCTGAAAGGACAGACATGTTTGTTGTTTATTAAAGGTCTCTCTAATCAGCTTGCCACTTTTACAAAATGCCATTCCTTTGAGCCAGAATTGATCCACAGAGTGAAAGATTTCCAGTTTGAGGAAGAGTCCTCTAATCTAAACTATAAAAGGATGCGCAGATGGGGGTAAAATAGTGGACAGCACTGCACTGATGTGATGTACTGGACCGACTCTGTACAGAACTGCATTAGGCTCAGATAAGCTGATGACACAAATTACACTAAACAAACTCAACTGGATGATTCTCCTTTACATAATCAATACTCTACTTAACTACTAATCCTAAAATGTGTAATAACCCTTAGCCTTAGAGCAATACTAGGACAACCTCTCAATATGTATACCTTTCAAACATTTAAAATTACAATTTGAAACTCAGTAAACCTTTTAGTGACACACAAATTGACTGGCAAACTCCGGAGTACCCAAATAATATGACCAAGATCTGTTTTCAATGGAAATGTGTATTTTCACCATATCCTTTCATTATAAACAGTAGTGGTAAATAGTGTAATCTACTGCACCTATTATTCAGCTAATTTTTTCATCTGTAAATTAAAATATTACAGTGATAACAACATAGTGTCTATTATACCTCATATTTCATTGTTTCCTACCTCCAGGACAGATGCCTCTTATTCCACTTGTTCTGAGGAGTCGGGCTTCGTTTCCTGCGGCCCATTGTCACCTCTGCCTCAGACACATCTGGCAGAGAACATCTGGGTGTTTTCATAAGACCCAGTGTGGCTTGGTCTGGAGAGGAGAGGAGATGGTTGTGTCAGAGAGATGCTTATTCAACTGCATGGACATTTCTGAGGCTATAGTTGGTGGTTTTCTTGGTTGGATTGTATTATATCATTCGTTCTTTCATATATTTTGCCTCCATTTAAAGTAAGTAAAGCCCAAGTACCAACTCTCCCACATGATTCCTCCAAACAAACACAGCCACATACCAAAGACTCCGGTCTCCTTCAGCCCTCCGAACCTCTGCATGGCTTTGATGGCCTTGGTCAGGGCCTCCTTGGTCTGAAGCTGACCAGTCACTGGGTCAGGGGGCGGGAGGTAACCAAACTTGCTCAGCCAGTCCTGGAAGGGAAACAGAACACACAGAGTTCAAGAGTCATCCCAGGCATTTCAAGGACTCCAAGTATTCCAAAGCTGCTGAGAAGGTTTGGCACCTGTTCGTGTTTACTGGATACTGTGTCTCTATGCACATTCAGGTTATGTGAGAGGTTCAGCAAAGAAGCAATTGTGAGTTTGTATGTTGAAAATTGCTCTTTTTGTCTTTCTTCTTTGTTGTTATGCTAGAGCTACAAATGGTAAAGGACATTTGAGTCTCTATCAGCGAAACACAGAGTGTTGCTGTTTCATCTGCAACACAGACGATCAAGAGCAACATACAGACATTTAACATATTTAATGTTTTTTTTCATAACCTGATCTTGATTTTCATTTTATACAAATATCATATAAATATTACTGTCATGAAGATAATAATATAGTTTTTTTTTAGTTTTTTTTACATGTGTTTGACATAAATTCAAAGAACAATATGGCTGAGTAGGTTCACAGAAGAAACACTGTCCAGCAAAAACAGAAGCCATGTATTTATAAAGAGTAACACTGCAACTCCATTCCCATTTGAGACTAATAAGGTTGCTGCCAATCAAAGCAGCCCAGCTGACTGCATTGATTGGTTTTGGTACATGTAAGCTCTGACTGATAGATGTATCTGAGCTGCAACTTGAGCGTTGCTCTTTTCCTCTTTCCTTCTCTCATGCCTTTTCTCCCCTGAGATCTGTCTTTGTCTTGTTTCTTCCCTTCATCTGTCTCAGTCCCACTAAAGTCTCCTCCTCTCTCCTCATCTGACAGCCAGTAAGAGATGGAAGATTTTAAATAGGTTTTTGATCAGCACTCATCAGAGGTGAGTGACACAGATCAATAGCAAGGCATCCCTTCCGTATTGACAACGCTGGGGAAATCACATTAACTCTAACGACTTAGCTTCAGCTCTCCGCTGGCTGATATTTGCCTCCTCATGATTGGCTTTGCCATCCCTGCAGAGGGCTTTGGAAATGTTTACAGGGAAATTGAATTGACCCTTAGCAACTTCAGGCAGGATGAGAAACAACAACAATTTCCTGAAAGAGTTTCAAACTGTAATGCCAGGGGAAAGCGGGAGAGGTCAAAGCGTATAGGTTTTAAACAAACTCCCAGGTTAGCCAGACTTCTTCGTAAGATAAAAAAAGGGGGTGGTATTGGTTATTATCCAAGTAAGTGTTTATTGTAAACATCCATCAGACAGACTGTCGGTGTATCCCAAATCCATACTAATTCTAAGCAAGTTTGAGAATGTAGTAATGGAAAAGTGATCAAATTAAGAATACTCAAATCAGTGCGCACAGTAAATGGGGTGGATTTTTGAGTGTGCTGTTGATGGACACTATTTCTCCACAATGCAACACACAAAGGAAATAGAGAAGCTACTCATAGCTGAAAAGAAATGAGGTGAGAGAGCTCCAGAAATATAAATATTAAATCTTAAAGAAAAACATTTTGCTGCTTAATTTTTCAACATTGCACATATTTTACCATTTCATGTTAGTATAAAATGTAAAAAGTATGATTATTTGTTTTTGTATTCTAAAATAGTAAACCACAGTATGGCAATTAGTATGTAGTACATACTGTATAGGATTTGTAAGTAGGATAGATTTGGGAAACACCATGTGACCTCCTGGTTTAACTTACCTCAAAATAAATTGGTTTTCTGAACTGCTGGCTTGATTACAACTTGTGACAGCTCATGTTTCTTGCCATGCCAGACTTTGTTAGTCGGTGCAATCCCAGATATTAGTGATTTCTTTGTGAGCTTGATGTTAGCATAACAGATGAAAAAATGACGGCCATAACTATGAAAACGAGACCCAAGTTATGATAAACCAGAAAGTTTCTTAAAAACAAAACAAACTGAAGAAAATGTATGTGTTTGCATATCTGTGTGCACTGTGTGATTGTGCATGCATCCATACAGACCAGAGGAGGTTTAAGTTCTTCTTCTCTGCAAGCAAAGTGTGCAAGTGATGGATTACATCTGTGCTGTCTACAAAACCGCAACCCTGTTTTCACACCCTTTTCATAAACTAACTACATCAAACTTTTCTGTGGAGCCAGCAACTAATTTAAACCCTGACATCGTAGCTCACGCGGGGGGAGGGGGAAAGCTGTAAAACCTGCCAACGAGTCCAGTAACATGCTGAACACTGCTAAATTATATACAGGGATGTCACTGTGTTTAGGTGAGATTGGGTGTACTTTCAAATAGAGAAACAAAAAAAAAATCAAAGACTACAGGATAAGGATACCAATAAAATTAACCACACTTGCAGTACAATAGCAACATATCACTCTCACAGACGATAGGCAGTGACAGCTCAAAGATCAAATTACGATTGTGAGAACAAAGGAGGAAGAAAAACAAAAGTTTAAATAATTTACATGCATCTCAAAGTTAATAGACTAAAAAAAAATGCAGTTTTTCTCCTGGGGTCTTCACCCTCGAAATAAAGATGAGAGAAATAAATGAGCGTAGTGTGGGAGAAAAACACAGAATCTGGCCTGTACGACAAATTCATCCTCTCCAAATCTCTGATTAACTGTAAGAAGATACAGATGACTGACTGTTCTTTAATGGCTCATTAAGATGCACAGTTAAGCAGACACAAACACATACATATACATATACACACATATACATTGTGGTGGCCGTGGCCACAGCCACGCAATTTAAGATTTAAGGTTTCACACTCACCCACATCATTACCACATGTTCAGTTGCTTTCATTCGCAGTCACTTCAAATGACATAAAACACAATCAGTTTGTTTGGTTTAGAATTTGTTTATTAGCACCTTTGACGATGCACTGTTTTCTAGATGAAGCGCGCACATTTAGTTGATATTGTTTTGTCATATTGCTAGTTTAATTAAGTTATATTAATTAATTTCTCTTAACCTTTGAGTTATCTGGCTGCTGAGCTCTCCTTCCTGGTCTGACAAAAGATGGTGCTGAGGGTGGAGCCTGGTTTTCTATAGAGGCCCAAGCCAAGACCCATACAAAGAGCTCTGAGGGCCTGAGGGGAGATCAGGGTTTCTATGTGTGTGTGTTGTAGTTATGGTCTATGCTTGGTGTGTTTATTGGTTTGACCAGCCAGTATGTTTCCCTCAGCTCTCATTCTGGAAGGTCTGTTAGTTGAGTGAACATCTTGTTTTGTTAGCCTTATTTTTCGGTAGAGTTTTATTTTGTTGACCACTTTTAAGGGCCCTATAACTCTGTTAACTCAGTTGTCTTCAGTTATTTGTTTTAAGGTTGTTTTTTTGGGGGGGGGAAATAAACCCTACTTTTTGAACTTTAAACCTGTGATTTCTTGTGCCTTGACTACTTGATCCACGATATACACACTTTGAATGCACAAAAATTATGTTGTATTACCGTACTGCTTCCCAAATAAGAAGCCTTTTTTTAAAGCCTTTGATGCTGCAGTGAGCTGTTTGCCTCAACAATTTCAGAAATGCTGTGATTGCCATGTGGTGTTCTGCATAAAATGCGAATGTGGACTCTTTTCACTTTCTTGTGCCTGAGTTGTAAAGCAGGACTAAAGAACATCTTGAATAGCACATTGTTAAGTTCAACCACTGCTTCAAGCGACAAAACAACCAATAATTTATTCAGGAAGCTGAGAGTATGTGAAAGAAAGATAGAGCAGACAAATGCAAGTTCCCTGTCAAAGAAATAATCAAGACTTTAAGGTCATCTAAAGAAAACTACCAGAGAGAAAAAAAGAAATCTTCAAATTTGATGTCTTCTTTGTTTGAGTCACACCTGTTTTGAGTCTAGCTTCTAGGTTGGTTGTTATGTATAACTGGCTTTGGACAAATGCAACAAAGAAATCAGTTGAGAAAAGAACTGTGTCTTTCAGTCTGCTCTTCAAATCTGTGTGTAATTAGTATCTGATCGAAAAATGCAGCAACTTATCACACAATCAGCAACAATACGACTGCCTTTAAATCGCGTTCTGCAAATGAAGGAGAGCTCAGTTCAGTGCATAAGATGAGCAAGCTCAGACAAGAAAGACTTTGAAAAACACTATGGCTGCACAATTTACAAATTGCACAAATCATCTGGCATCCATTTCTCAAGAAAGTAACAGAAATATTTGTAAAACTAACGCAATAGGACTCACTTAATTAAACAAATGTATGAAATAAAAAAGCGATGGATTGCAATCCAGATTAGTTAACGGCACAATAAAGTTCAGGTTTATTGAGCCCATAGTCACAACTGTACATCCCCTCTCTGTTTGTTATTGCAAAATGGTCAGATATTAATTTATTATCAAATCACCACCCATTATTTGTGTAATCCGTCCTCACACGCATAGAAATAAATGAGAGAGGCACACTTCAGTGAATGCAAACAAGCTGCACATCAGATGACAAAGAAATGTGATTTGAATGATACCACTAAGGCAGTTCTTTTCTATGTGTAATATGAGTGATGATGCTTAATGGAGACCACCACACCAAGTTCCACTTACAAAAACAAACAAAAAACTTTCTCCTTTCTCTGGGTTTCCTCCCTGCAGAGGAGTCAGAGGCTCTGGCTCAGCTGCAGTCCAGAAGCCCTGCAGCTGGTATTCAGTGACTTCAGCAGGGCAAATGCTTGCTGACATGGGGGCTTGACCCCATGTCCCAACTCAGGCCCAGGGGGTCTATACCACTTAGTCTACTTGCTGCTCAGATGACCTGCTCTGTCCTGGTGTATTATCATTCAGTTTTTATAGATATGAAATGAAAACGATGAAATATGTTCCTATAGAATTAAATAAAACTGCTTTGAGGAAGTCACATGCTATTTTGTCTGCAGACTAAATCCAACACAGGCCCCCCCCTTTGCCCCCTAAACTTGTGTAGCCCACAAGCTTTTGTGGTTGCTGGTGGAAGTTTCCTGAGTGAAAGCCATGAAACATCTGTGTGAAATCAAAGTGCTTCCTTCAATAATTACAATCAAAAATATTGGACATTTTGGGAAATGTGGTTATCTATTTTCTTGCCAGGAGTTAGATGAGAAGATTAATGCCACTCTCATGTCTGTACAGTAAATATGAAGCTACCGCCAGCAGCTGACTAGCTTAGCTTAGCACAAAGACTGGAAACAGGGGGAAACAGCTAGTTAAAGCTAAAGCTAACTAATTAACATGTTATATCTCCTTCGTTTAATCCGTAAAAAAAAAAAAAAAAACTGTGTAAAAACTGTGTGGATTGGATATTTCTGGGGCATTACCGGTAAGCTCCTGAAGTCTCCTCTGGTTTCCAGGGCAACTGGTCCGGTTCCTTTAACTGAATTTACTAACCAAGTTTAAGTCTCCTGCATAGCCCCATCAGTTTTTTTCCAGATCACTCCTTCAGTCATGTTTATGAAAAATGTCATCAGTGGTGCAGTGTCCCTCCAGTGCTTTGCAGAACAACATAGCCGTGTTTTCTTTCCTCTTTAAGTTGTATCTTTTGAATACTGGCAGCTGTGCAGCATTCAATCAATCTGAACAACACTTTTCATCGCTGTCAATAAGCTGACATTTATCATTCGCTGTATACTTTGTGGGAGACAGGCCTCCTAAACCAAACTCTGTTGATGTACCACCTACTGCAGCAACAGTCAATTTTTCTCAGCACGTAACCTCGGCAGATTCAGCTCTCTGTCTCATGGCATTCTTCTAACGATTCTGTTGACCTCAATGTGTGCTTTTTTCTTACTTTTTCCATGTTCTGGACACCTCGACTCCCTTGGTTGGGTGATATGATGATATATACCTTAAGACGATAGAAATCTGTCAGCTGTCAGAGATTTCACTGTTCAAATTGAGGTAGCTGTCCCTTCTTTGATATATCTGGTTGTATATAGCAATGTTGGAAATCAGTGAGTAGGGGGCCCATTGCACCAAATTCGCAACATGAGATCATTTGCTCTCCCTTTAATTTAGACACGTTTCATTAAAACAAACTCAAATCTCATGACCCATGTATGAGCATGCCAGCCAAATATATCTGCAATTTGCAAACAACAATTGTTTGTGGAACGTGACGCCGCCACCATTTGTGATCAGTGCTTGCAAGTCACCTTTGTCATCCTTGAAACTACACGAGACATCAACAAACATAACACACATAAAGACAGAAGACTATAAAGAGAAGACAAGAAAATTAATGCTCTACAGTGCCTACAGTATATGCATATAAATATGCAATACCTGTACCTACATTTAAATATGTACATATACACATACATACACACACACACACACACACACACACACATATCCAGACATTTCATATACTCCTTCGCCATATGGTTTCTGGCTGCCCCTTGTCCTGAATAAATTATATAATTAACCAATGTCTTTGAGATAACATATATGAGGGTTCTTCCACTGAACAGCAGGCGGTTTGTTTTGTTTCTGCAGGCTTGCTACAAAATTCACAAATAACTCCAAAATAAAAGACGGAGGAAAAAATAAAATGTGAAAAGAATTTGCGGGCTGGATGTAACAGCAAATCCTAAACGTGGGGGGGGGCTTATGAAATTGTCTCACAGACAAGATCTGGGCCCTCAGGCCAGTAGTTTGAAACTGCTGCTGTTTATTTATATCACAATACGAAAATGTATATACACTGTGATATTAGATTATTTTCATATCACACACACCTACTCGTGTGCAATGATTTGTGACACTAAATTATCTTGAAATAATGTATGGAGAGAAATTCTGTACTACATTATGCTTCAGGACACAACTCTACAAACACAAGCATTGCAAATGTGGGTGGGAAGCATGGAGACAGGCGATCACATACTTTCACTCTACAGTACACCAGAGTACAGTACCTTTTTCTACAAAATGCAGCTCATTAACACAAGTATGCAAACACACACACACACACACACTCATGCACTGACCCAAGAGCTCATGCATACACATTACACTAACACTGATTCAAATCTTTTATTTAAACAATAATTCGCAGAGGACATAGCACATGCTGCACACACACTCTGCCTTTCACTTTCTCACACATACACATATAATTGAGGCGTGGGGTGGGTATTATAGGGTCTGTGCTGCAGTATCTGGATGTGAAGGATAATTTATCACTGTAATCCTGAACCCTGGTCCCTGTAATCCTTTAATACAGTAAGGTCTGGAGTAGCTACAAATTCATAAGAAATACTTCAAGTGAAAGAAGACAAACGGAAAGAGAGTATATGGTCTACAAATTTAGTAGTGAGATTAAGTAGGCCTACATCTTTCTTCACCTCATTAGAGTTTATGGTATTTATAGTATATTATGGTATGGTATATTTATAGTATTATGTATAGAGCTTGTTGGAGATGGGAGGCAGTGCTGTCTGACAGAATTACCCAGACTTTTGCTAATTAAATACTCTTTTAAATGACTTGTTTCTCAATAGCAATGTGTATCTGTGGACAAAGCAAACCGAGTGAGAGATCTGCTCACTGACTTTCTGCAACACAGCTGATTGTCCAAGCCAAGGAAAAAAAATAGATTTGAGGTAGAAAGCCAAGCTTCATGTGTGTGAGACATTGATTAATGTGGGCGCAGACTTGAAGTGTTGCTGAATTGCCGGTGCATCAGTGATGAGTGTAGTGTTTGAAACGGGAGGCTTGAGACGGGGAGGCAGTGTTTGGGTGAGTGCGTTTGAGGAAGAATAGGACAGCGTTCATGTGATTTAATACATTTTGCTTCTATGTGTTTTGTTAATGCAAAGGCAGTTTAAGTCTGTATTAATGTTTTACATCCCCCACCAAAGCCAGTTGTAAAAAATGTAAAACTTCCTATACAGTGTACTGTCTACTGAGACTTATCACATTAAACCGGTTAAATAAATAACAAAAATAAATTTTATTCTCTTAGTTTCTGCATTTCAGAGAGATAACAGTATTCCGACGAATTAATGCAAAAATAGGGGGCGTCATTATGTAACTAAAACTATAAAATATACATTTCTCCCTTTTCGTTTCTGCAGTTTATTTTCAGTTGGACTTACTTGGAGTAACCAAGCTGTCTGTCCCACTCTTTATGTTCTTCCTGTTTACCAACAGAAAAGAGAACGCCAGAGAAGAAATTTCGCCAGTTTTTGGGCATTTCAGTGTGCATGGAAGACCTGGAAATGTTAGTTTGAGTCGATTTGTGTTGACGTAGTGCAGCGCTACAGGTAAAGGTTTGCACCTCATTATCTTCAACCTCTTGTAACTCCTCTTAAAGGCATTCTCACACTTGCACCCGCCTCTGCAAACATTCACTCATCTCTCATTCACTGGGTTTGAATGAGTTTCCTGTTTCAGTGTGAGCGTCGGTTGGCTCTGGCAGACTTGCGGGTCAAAGTTCACTGTTGTAACTGTGACCTGAAAATAGAAACAACTAATGGAGGAGTCATTATTCTAACTGTACCATTACCCAGTTTGTACAATATCACAGTACCAGACTACAAACCGCAGCATCAGTCTCACACTTCTCATTAATTCATTATTACCTATGTCCATTATTACCTATGTCCTGTGACATCACATCTTTTATTGCGCCTTTAATGTAAGTCGGTCAGCTGTCTCACACTCACACACACACACACACACACACACACAAAATTAATTCTGGGACTATGGTATCACCACAGCAACATCTCTCAAAATCAGATTCCGTTTCGTCCCCGTGCATGTGGCTTCCTCTGTCCCACAATACCTCCCTGTTTAGCCCTGATGAACAGCTGCGGAGTCCCTTCATCTTCATCCTCACTGAGAGGAAATGAGTCACTGGGAGGCATTTAACCTTGCGACCTCGCTGACTCTCAAAGGGTCATGAAGTAGCACTGTCCATTATAGTGTTTACATTGTTCCTTACTACCGCGAGGATGAGGTCAGACCTGTGGCCGACCTCCTGGACTTTTAAAAGGTTATGAAGCCGCACTAAAATAGAAGTGAAAGCATCTAAGGGTGAATTTGTTTGAAAAGTGAGAGCTGTGGAGATACCATCATGTGAGTCCATTAATTAATGCCAATTAAGGACGAAACTCTCCATTGCCTCTTGGGCTTTCTTTGCTGACAACACAGCGTGAAGACTTTTGGTTTCGCTCATGGAAGAAAGAGCCAAAAAGAGCACAAAGATATATGGAGTTGCAGCTACAGGTTGTGAGCTTAACAATCTTCCTCGGGCAGCATCAAAATTTAGATTTTTAACATTATAATACAGACTTTACCTTTTTACACGTTTTTCACCTTGCCAAAAGCGCAAGACTGTTTATGCCAAGCCGGTGCTTGTTCAAATCATTTTAACACATGTCCTGAATTTACCCTTCTGCATCTCTTATTATTTTTGTGATGGGAAACAAGTCAGGAGGAGGAGTTCACTCTTGAGAGACAAGAACTTATTTGACTACAACAACTGATGCGACCAAAAATTCCCAAAATGTCCTGTTTCATGACAGTGTGACAGTGAGCCAGCATGAAATTTATTATTTACACCTTTGCTTTTCCTACTGTGACATGTCAAAATGTCTTCATTAAAAAAGGCTTAGCCAAGTATTTTTCTGAGACACTGTGCACAGGCTGCCTGTAGAATAACCAGAATGACATCAAACTTTATTTATAAATCTCTAAATTCTGCTGCAGTGAATTTCACCATGGACTGTTTTGGTCAGAAACATCCGAGCAGTTGACCACCGTATTGGCCTGAAAATAAGATGATATTTTTTTCTGGACATTACATAGGGGTTGTATTATATCTGAGACTAGACATTTTCATGTTCACGGTTGCATTATACGTTCGCCTCTCTCTCTATATGCAATGACTATCAGTCCCTGCATTGCAGTGTGAGCCTGTTACATTAAGACAGTGTTGCATTATGGGTTGTTTGTAGCCTTAATGTTGCTAGGCTTCAATTCTGTTCATTGTGTGTCTTTTAGACACTTTTCCACAGAGGAAATACATGTCTGAGTGCAAAGGAGTCAAAAACATATGCCGAAATGGACTGGGAACCGAACCATGAAATATCATGATGAGGAGCTTAAAAAGATGCTAACAGACAGAGAAAATAAAGTGTGAGCATGTGACAGAATTAGCTTGAATACTTGAAAACCTACCTGGACAAGCTACAATAATGTGGGATTTACATTATGCTGAAGTGGAAGCAGAGGAAATGTTCAAGAATGAGGACTTATCCTTGGACTAATAGTACCTCTGGGAAACTGTGTCAACAGATATTGTTTAAAAAAAAGTATTTTTTCCAAAAACAGGTGTTGGAAAGAAGTGGGTCATCAGGTCGTCTTACATTGAAGCAAATTGGTACAAAGTTTCTGCTTTTGAATATGACTGGCAGTGTAACTTATTTCTGTATTTATTTCTGCTTTCTCTCTATTTGCTCTCTGTTTTCCTGTTCATAAGATGATATGGACATTCTCACCTTCACTACTGACCAGGAGAAGGTAGTTAGCATCATGATGTGAGTGGTAAGATCTCTGAATGCAGATAAACATCTGAGAAAAATTAAAACAAAAAGGCCCCAAAATGAATTTTTGCCTAATAAAGAAACAGCTTTGGCTACACAGAGAGCTAATTCTTAACCTATCTACATATAAGCCAATAAACACATATCACACAGATGTAAATGTCTCACATCAAGCAATCCTCTGCCTGTTACGTTGCTCTCCACCGAGGAGATGTCTCTCTCAACCGAATTTTATCAGAACATCCATGGGTGTCTGCGCAAAAGATGCTATCATTATTCAAAGCAGTTGTAGCAGCTTCACATTTTATATCACCAGCCCATTCAGAGAGAGAGAGAGATGGTTTACTTAAAGTATTACACTGGGATGATGTAGGATCCAAGGAATGAAAGCATGCTTAAGTGTGTTTGACTGAGAAGCTCCTGAAACCATTCCAATGGCATATCCTGAGCGTAAACACAATTTACTGAAGAAATGAAGGATTTAGTCTCATTTGTGCAAACAGATAAGATCAAAGAGGGAGGGGATGGAAAGAGAGGGAAATTGGGGGTGACACGCAGCCTGAATGACACGTTTAATCGAACAGAAAATTGAGGCTGGATTGCCAGGCGGTAGAAGAGTGAGAATTAATCCATGCCTCGAAATCATTTGTCTACTCTGATGCGTTTCCCTCACCTTTCCTCTCACTGCTTTAAACTGAACATGACCTCTCCCGCCTTCTTTATATGTTTCCATGCATGTGTGCATTCAGGGTTGACAGCTCATGCAGCACATGCCTTCAAGTGGAGCTCAATTTAAAAAAAAGCCATGTCACAACGTTAGCAACTCATTTTTTCCTCTAGTACCAGATTTATGTTTTCATTAACTGTCATATCTGGCCAATTAATATAAATAAATATCATCTAAAACTGGCCTGGAATTACTTTATTAGACTTAACAAATGGTTTAGGGACGTTTGTTGTTTTAAATAAAAGATAAGTATGTATTCATTTGGATTAGTCACTTAGTGTTAATCAGTATAAAGAATTGAATTTCATTAGTTCAACAAAATGAATGCCAAAGTTGTGGATTGTTTTATTGAGAGAGAGAGAGAATATAGCTAAAGAACTGTCATGAGCAAAGAGCAGAACCTTTATAACACACAGTAGAAAAGCAGTATATATCATTTTTCGGAGAACCTCATGTATCAAAAGCTGCACTCAGGTCAGTAGACAAGACCACTGAAATTGAAGCAGTCATTCGTGAGTAGAAGATCATTGACCAATTTTGTGAGTGTTGTTTTGGTGACCATGACCAAAACCTCACCTTTAAAAAAAAAAACGCGAGGCAAACCAGCATGCTCAACTCTAAAAGTTATTTGGCGCCGACTCAAAATAAATTAAACTCACAGAGAAAAGTCCTGAACTCCCACAGTTCTCGACGATCTTTGATTTCCATAGCAACGCACGTCTCAGCCCTTGAGCCTCATCATTACCCCACAGCAGAGTGACACATAATCAGTTATCCAATTAACATGCACAGATCAGAAGAAAAATACAATTATCTATTCACAGAAATACAATCCTAAAAATAAAAGCGTTTAAAATCTCATTCGGCGTTTAACACATTCTCGACAAGTTATTTCACAAGACCGTTGATACCTGATAAGCCTCTTTGCAGGAGTCTGACAGATCCCTCAACTCTGCTCCTAATGTTACTTTTATGATCTGAAATTCTAGTTTGAGTTATCTGCTGGACTTTTCAACATAACAAAAGACCGCATGGACATTTCCACAGATACACCTTTGTGCTTTTCAAGACAAGGTATACCAATGTTTACCTTTTTTTTTGGTATAGGATAATGACAGGATTCGCAATATGCTGACCAAGTGAATATTTAACATAACAAAAGTGTCTGAAATGTTCCTGTCTGTTTTCATTTTATTACAGTAAAAGTGGATCCTTCTACAGATAGTTTTGGCAGCAGCATACTTGCATTTGTGCTTCCCTTATTGACTTTGTATACTGCCTTTTGCTTCAGTGTATTATTTCATATTTTTCGAGTAATTAACTAGCTGTAAAATCGAGAATCTATCAGTTTGACTAATATGGAATGGTAGTTTGTATGATGGTTGAAGAGCTCTCTTTAGTTTTCTCCACATTCCTCTCTTCACTTTCTATTACCAGAAGCATATTTCAAGCTGTCCTCTTTGCAAGAGGACCTCTCTAACTGTAATGGGCAGTGAAAATTGATCATCAGTGATCAATTTCTTGTTGCAGCAAGATATACAACTTTTGGATGTGTGGGAGCATGAAATCTGGCTGATTCTGGTTTACACCACTTGCTTCATTTAAAAATCTGGGTATTATTTGGTGAAAATCAGAAAAACCAAGAACAATGAGCCTTCTGTTACTGGATTCACATCTACACCCTCACTTTCTTTCTATGCCTCAAATTCTCAGGCCCAGTTGATATATTTAGCACCATTTGTGCATATATTATATAATATTTCCAGTGGATCCACAATGGACTTGGCGCATGGCACAGCCTCTGCTTAACTGATATGTGACAAAGCCTCCATAACAGGTAGGCGTTAGAAAGAATACAATACATATAAGCTCTTATGTCCCTTTACGAGAGGACACCAAAGAACAGATAATCACCAACACAGTGGAAGGAACGAACACTGTTTATGCTTTTTAGTGAGTCGTTAGTTTCAATGAGGTGTCAGTCAGAGCTTTTAGCAGGGACTCTGCTGCAAAATATCTCAAGTCTCAGATGTATGCCTATACATCTTTAGCTCTTCACATATTAAAAGAGATTTTTGTCATCTTTAAAATACAAGTTTTACACTCCCAATCCAAACAGGAAATGATTTGTTTGAGTTTGGTTTGAGTTTGGTTTCGTTCCACTGATGTACTGCATAAGGAGATGTTACTTTCAGTTAGGATGTGTAATAATTTAACTATTTTCCTTACATTGTATGCAGTGAACAGGAAAGACAGACAACAGAGAAAAGGGATGGCATACAATAAAAGTCATCAGTTAGACTCCAGCCCGCTATGTTGCAAGCAGATGGCACATGCGCCACCCTGCTGAAACACTCAATCACTTTTCCTCAGGAAGTATTTTGCACTTCTGCTGATACAATGTGCATATAATGAGACTCAAGTCTGACTTCTTGAAAGGATACAGTGCATTCTGATGAAGGTGCTTATTCTGACACCCAGTTTCCATTCAGTTTGAGGTGTGAATGTCATTTCTGAGACACTTGGGAGGAAAATGTGTCCTAATTTGCATGTTTGTGTGTGTGAGAGCGTGACAACGGGGATTAAGATGTGACTGTAAGTGAATCATCTAATCCCCGGTTTAGGAACAGCTGGTTGTACAGAAAGCTGAGGCTCGACTCCCGTCTGCTCCTGGAGGCAGCGAGGAGGAAGGTGGAGAGACAGAGACGGTAAGAGAAAGAGGTAGAGAGACAGAAAAGAGACGAGAATACAAAGAGGAATCGGCACAGAGAGAGAGAGAGAGAGAGTGAGAGACAGAGAGAAAGAAACAGAGAGAGGGAAGCGAAAGAAGAAACAGATATTGCTAAGGGAAAAAGTAATGCAGAATGTGGAAAACGAAAAATGTGAAAAAGAAGAGGAGAGAGAGGTTGGGAAGAGAATGTGAAAGGAGAAGTTAAGGAGAAGAGAAAAGGAGACATTATGGCTCCATGCAGAAAAGAAACCAGGTTATTGGGAGAAATTAGGTTGAAGCAGGACATTGCAGAACACGTTTCCATGCACTGGAATAAGGTACGGCCTCATTTATCAAGCTCATGTAAGCACAGTTTTATGACTACACTGTACATGCTCACATTTCCAAACCCAACCGGATTTATCAGTTTCTTCTTGAGTGTTAGACGGCGCGTGTGTTTCAAAGCAACGCATATTGAAAAATTTGAAAAATGTTTTTTTCAGAGACCGCACAAACCACTTTGCTGTCTTCGCTGGCTTTGGCAAAGCCGTTGGAGCGTTCAAAAGGCAGACACACACATACAACCCTGTAAACACTATGTGCACAAACATTCATCATCTGTTACAGACAAAATCCTTATTAATTGTCTGACCTTTTATATGTCAGGTCATAAATCATCTCCAAATAGCAGTATGGATGTATGTATGGATGGAGATTTTTGCAACTGAATGCTGGAGTGAGGGATGATATAAGGATTGAGAGGGATGAAAAGGAGAGAGGGGACTTAAGAAATGTCAGCCAGAGATTAAAGATAGACAAACTGATGGAGCCAATTAGAACACCCCTTGTAACTGGAGCTTAATTTAACAGGCATACGTTTCAGTGGCTCCACTGAGGGGGAAAAAAGCCCCCGAACTTTCTTTGAAGTTCTTCTCACTGTGGGCGGTAATGTGGCATGGCACCCAGCCAAAGCCCACAGACACAAGGATTGAATAAAGCTCGCCCAGTGTCCCCTGATAGTGAGGATAAGGGAGAAGGCTGTAAGGTTACACACAAATACATCCGCAAACATACACACACCTGACAGATTTGAACTATCACAGAGTCAATCTGTTCTTTAACTGCATGCGCCTCTGCGTATGTCAGGCTAACCATTTGGGCTCATTTCAGAATGCACAAATGTTTGTGTGCGGCTGTAAATGTAAATTCTTGCATGTATTTCAGTATTAATGTTCTACGGGATCCAAGCACAAAGTTCTAAAATTTGAAACCATTTTTATTTGAACAAATGTGTCTATATTATATTCCCTCCAGTCCCAGTTTAGGCAGGGTTGTTTGTTTTGTTTTTTTGCTCTTTTTCATTGCATCATCTCTGAGAAATCTCAAACTACATCACAATGAAAGGTCATTCACCATTACATAATTGTTTTTCTGTCATTGGTTCTTTCCTCAATCAGTTAATCAATAGCACACGATTCAATTTTAATCTCTGTGACCTTCAAGGATATGGAAAAACGTCAATCAAATCCACTTTACAGAAACCAGGGACAGCATACATCATAAAATGGTATATTATTCAACTAATATGTATGTTGACTTTAATAATAATAATCTGTAGCTCAGAAACTGTACAGCTTATTTTACAGTCATGTGGAGGTATTCAAGGTGGTATCCATCTTTGTAACTGCCTTTCAAAGTTCAAAGCTGTACGAGGGAATACATACATTGGCATGTATTCAGGGATGCTACTTTTATGCAGTTCAAAAAGCCCACATGAAAGTCATTAAAATAGCTGCCATGTGTTACTATAGTGACTCTTACAAAGAAGACAATGTATCTCCAGTGTTAGCTGAGGAATGCTGGCAACTGGCATGTCTACAGTAAGTATGCACATGCAAAAATACACACACACACACACACACGTGTGCACACTTGCATGTGTGTGTTTGTCTCTATATGTGTTTGACTCTATTTTTAAACTAAAACCTAAAAGAGCATGGCCATGTTCTTAACATTAACCCAATTGCAAGATGAAGCCTAGTCCAGAGTCCAATTCACACAATCATACAAACTTGCAATTCACACAATCCCGAGTACCACTTGAAATTCAGCAGACTGTTAGCGGCTCATTATATTCACTTGATAGGACGTTGAGTATCAACACTGGACTAAAAGAAAGTGGGCCTAATTGCCAGTGATAGTTGGATGGAGACGTAGCTTATCTCTGCCACCCACTCAAACTCTCTTGGTCTTCTTCCCCTAATCTAGTCTAATTCTCTTCATTTTACTTGAACCCTCAGAGAAATGGGATCATGAGCACATACAGTAGCGGTCTTGACTCCACAGATGATAAGCAATCATTCCTCATCCATTCCCCTCTCCTTTTTTTTTTTTTTCCACCATCCGCTCCACTGTTACTTGCTAAGAAATGACAAATTCTAATTGTGAGACAAACTATGAGATCACCAGTGTGGCAGTGACACACACACACACACGCAATCATACATACACACATTTTATAGCGACGCGCAAGAAGAAACTGACATGCACACACACACACGCACACACACACACACACACACACACACACATACACACACACACACACACACACACACACACACACACACACAAAACCACATTTATTATAATTCTGCCAATTTCTGCAAGCAATTTCAGAGTAGCTTTGTTGTTACTTTCGGGTTTTCTTGGTCGTGCTATTAAAGCAGTCTATTGGCAGTTCGGTTGGCAGGGCTATAGATTATTTTAGGCTTCAGCATGCAAGCCAGCACAACACCAGAAACCACTGTAATTACAAGATCTGGTCGGTCCTTTGAATAGCAATGGCATCCAAAACCTTGATCTGGTCGAAGACAAGAAGGGCTCCTCGGGTTAAAATAGAACTGTCCACATGGAGTTGATTTGAGGTTTTCTATATGGCAAGCCCCGGAGTGGGCCTGCTCAAGTAACGAAGTCAGTTCAAACCAAGGGAAAATGACTATAGCGTGCAGCTCTGTTGTGGAAAACAGCACTCTCTTGCCCACAATATTAAACCCATCACTACTGTAAAATCAAGCAAAAATAGCCGGGGTAGATCTATACTGTGTTTTGACTACAAATGGACATTTTAGATATCCACAGTTTTCTTCTGAAATGCAAATAAACTGATAAGATGTAACCTTAGAGTTCTTGAGTCTGAGCAGTATTGTTCCACAAATCTGTTCAATCAATGTTTTCAATCAACTATTACAAAAAGTAACACAACAGAGAGAGAATCCATTTGTTTCTTTGTGTATTACTCTGAAATGCACATGCAATACATATATTTCCCCAGAGCACCGGCCAGTTTCACAAAGATATTTTAGACTGGTTTGTAGCGTATTTTAAGGCTAAAGAGTTAGCCACCAGACCCTCAGGCTAACTCAGAACTAAGAGCCATGTTTCATTTGCCCAAGGAAACTATCCTGAGCCTGACTGACGAGTGAGTTGAAGTACTGAGCCTTGCCATATTAAGAAGTCTCAGCATCTCAGTCCTGCTACTGGTCTGCACTGTATTGTTACACTGAATTTTGCCAGTGAATTCTTCCAGAAGGCATACATTTTCTGCTGGAGGGAACGGAGCTGAGCGGTTGGATGTGGTTGCATGTGGCAGCCATGTTGTATAGTCCTATTTAAGATGGTTGAGAACTAGACAGTTTTGTGCAACAGATGAATTTAGATGTCTATCTGAAATCTGACCATTAGTTAGATATAAGCCATAGTCAAAGTCTGTCTTTGTGAAACCAACTCCACGTCAGCCAGATTCAGTACCATTTTGATCAAAGACACAGACAAAAACACATGCAGTCTATGACCTGCTACTTGTAAAATGTTTAACCAGCAGGCTTTCCTGTCTATGTTATCAACTTTAAGTCATGAATTCACCCAAATTTATCTGGTTTTGTAATTGACTAAAAACTTCAAGCAGAAGTGTTGCAGCTGCCACACATCAGCCCCACACTGCCATGCCGCAGTGGCAGCCAATAAAGTGTCAGGGCCTTTAAGATCCTTGTTGAAATGGCCTCTAAGGATATTATAAAATCTGACAATCTCCTCAGAAACTTGCAACTCCCTGGAGAACTTTTACACTTAGCAAAGCTGCGATGACAGATTGGATAGGAGCAGATTGAAGGACTGGTTGGTTTCCACAGTATCTCCCTCTTCCTGAGATGCTGAGAATGTGCTATATATTACATGCTGAGCTGTCTCTTGTGCTCTCTGTCAATCATCACACAATGATATATATCCTATCTTACTGTGTAGCCATCTCCCACTTGACGTCCCTGGAAAAAAAAAAAGTGTCCTTGCCCTGGATATAAGCCCCATGATACAGTGCTACAGACAGAAAGGTCACACAGCTTGATGGAAGTGGGGCAGCGGTACTAAAAGTAGCCCTAATAGTCCAGCATGACACTGCAATGAAGAGAAATACGAGTTAACTGGCATTTTGAGCGCTTTTACTTATCTGCAGTCAGGCCACAGCTGGTATAACATCCAAAAGTGAAATCTCTCCCTAAATCATTACGCTGATACATTCAAGAAAAAATAGTCCCA
Organism: Macquaria australasica; assembly: GCA_005408345.1. Taxonomy (NCBI): domain Eukaryota; kingdom Metazoa; phylum Chordata; class Actinopteri; order Centrarchiformes; family Percichthyidae; genus Macquaria; species Macquaria australasica. The sequence goes on along the minus strand of SEMN01000196.1, from coordinate 116,960 downwards.
ACTTCATGTCTGCCACTCTTTAGATGGTGTATTCTCTTTCCTTTTCATTTCATGTGTTTCCCTTTCTTGACCCTGTCTAGTTGATTACTTATTTCCGCGCAGCAATACCTCCATCGTACTTTCCCTCGACTGTCACTGCATCCGGATTTCTCTTTGAGCCCCCTCCGTCCCTGGGCCTCTGGATGTAATCAGAAGAGCCATGATGTGCTGGTAGAAAGAAAGCCTCCTATCTGGACTGGAAGAAGAAAACTGAAGGAAGGAGACAGAGAGACTGAGGGGACAGAATATGATACTGGTGAAATGTGCACTCATAAGAGGCAAAGAGAGAGCTAATGAGGGGTGGTGGTGCTGGTGCCGGGCAGGCTAGTTGCATGAGAACTCAGTATTATGAAGCCTAGAAGGGTGGGAGAGTGGTGAAAGTAGGTGGCTTTTTTTTCTCTCTCTCTCTTCTATTCAGCAGACACAAGACCAGATGGCATTCTCATTGAACAAATTATAAAGCAAAATGAGAATTAGAAGCAGACTGGCAGGGTGTGGTTGTCCCATCAGGCATACACCGCACACTCGTTTGGTTTTATTTCTTACAACACATAAAAAAAAAAAAAGACAGAAATCAAATTTTCCCAACTGAATGAGACACAGACAATACACAAGCATTCTTCAAGGTCAGTTTCTACAAGATTAAATAGTAAGTAATGTATCTGGTCACCTCGATCTTATGACAGCTGCTAAAGCAAGTACAGTACTGCTTCCGAAGGCGAATAGTCCCCTAAGGAACTCTGTCGTTCTGTACCATTGCAGAAAACAGCCATCAGGAGTAAAATGATATGATGAGCGGAAAACATACTGCAGATTACATTATTGCTGTTATTAGCAGTTCCCTAAAATGCTGAAATGGCAAATTGATGCTCTGCAGTGATAAACTGGGCTGGATAACAGCAAAACTAGAAACTGGATGCCTCAGAGCTGTGTTTAAGTTTGTAGTTCAATTAATTACGATCACAGTGTACAGCAGTTGCAAAGAGAGACGGATACGTTCAGCGCTCAAGCTCAGCTAAAAAGCCAAGTGATGCAGCACAGCGGCTCTGAAGTGTAATGGGACTGGGGAGCAGCAGAGCTGGAGATCAGGACACGGTTCTGTGGGTAGATGGTTGTTTTTGTGGACCAAGTCCCAAATGTATAGCCGTTATGAACACAACTGGGCACAGAAAGGAGAACCCACTCAAACCCTAAACAACCAATTATCCACCTGCTCTCAACAGCTGAGAGCAATTGCATCAATGCAGTAGAAGAAGTCTTATTTAAAAGTCAATCAGCCAGTCACAGGGGAGGAGTGTGTCTGTGGACAGGTGCCCATCTGTCCATCTGTCTGTCCAACTCCCTTGGTCATCCCAAATCCCTTTCACATCAAACCAACAACCTGAGAGGAATCCGTGTCTGCCTTTGTTAACAAGACCAGTTATCACACTCAGGTGTGCGATCCCATTCGCTCAGAGGATGAAAACAATCATTGTACAAAACACACTCAGGCTATACACTATTGGCTGAGTCTAAGGTAGTAACTTCTAAATAGAGCTGAAACCATTAGTCTATTAACTGATTAGCCAATCGACAGAAAATTCATCAAAAATTATTTTGATAATTGATTAATCATTTGAGTCATTTTTCAAGCAAACATGCCAAACATTTTCTGTTTTCCAGCCTCTGCAGTGCAAGGATTTGCTGCTTTTGTCTGTTTTTATGTCACTGTAAATGGAATATTATGAAATTTTGGACTGGTGGTTGGAAAAAACAAGACATTTGAAGATGTTACTTTGGGTTCTGGGAAACTGTGATAACCATTTTTTGGTTCCTAACATTTTATATACAAAACACCTAATTAATCAATCAATCAATCAATCAATCAATCAAACAAACAAGATAATAATCAGCGGATTAATCAATTATGAAAATAAGCTTTAGTTGCAGCTGTACTTCTAACAATCGAACCACTCACCGACTGCAAAGATGCTTAGACATGACTGGTATGTTGTTGCTTTAACTTTACAGTACATGAGGTGACCAACCCATATTTGCAGGTCCAAAGATATTAAGACATCAAGATTAACACAAGGCTGAATTTGGTTGGGAAGTGAAAGCTATTTACAATAAAATAAACTCAGATAGCATTTAAAAATCTGTCATTTTTCAATATTAAACCTAGAAAGGAAATCCTCTAAATTTAAACCTGCATTAAGCAATATTTGGGATATTAACACCAAACCGACTGTTTTCCAATAATGTGAAAGGTTTGTTTGTGCTGCCAATCTCATTGAGAATACGGATTCAGCACTCTGCAGCTTTAAGCCGCTTTCAGCTCATTGTTTTGGTTTGTCGGTTCATAACATTTTTTTTTTTTAAACTGTAGGCAGCTGCTCCCCAGCACAGGAGCTCATACAAACCAGTTGTACAGCATGAAACAATGGAGAGTCAAAGTAAACACTGATGAGCAGAGCTGAATACCTCATAAGCAATAAACACAGATAGCTTTCTCAATAGTTGGTGAACCAAACCAGGAACAAAACAGCAGTGAATTTTGCACATACACTGGATATGTGGTGAGAAAAAGAACTGCAGTGATGCCCACATTGCTCAGTTTCTGCTGGTGGTGTAAGAAGCCAAGTGTTTGCTCAGACACTCAAACATAGCGTGATAAGGGATAATATAGTATCAAGGCGGCTTTAAGGATTGCCTGACCAAACACCAGATCATTCGCATCCAATCACCCAACATGTTGAATCTCCAGAGTAAACACAGGATTAAAGCAACTATCTGTATGTCTGCCCATCCTAACCATTACCTGACAAAATCTGTAGATGTGCTTCTCAGTGCTTCTCTCTGTGCACTCAAGTCCTACACAAACTTGTGGTGTTGAGGGGACAATTCATGTCTGCAGCTAAGAGTATCTAAAACCAAGAAGATGAATGGTTGTCTCCCAGCAGCACACATCCACAGGGAGGTGGTCCAGCAATAGAAATACCTCAGCAATGCCTCTGATGACAGGGTTCATCCTCAAGCCTCTGTACCCGAAAAAACAACAAGAGAACCGATGCAGCTGAGAGACAGACAGAGACACTGAGGAGACAGACGTGGGATGAGCAGCAGTACAACATGAATGCATCAGTGCTTTGAGATGTGCATTTATTTTGGAAGACTGATGCTCAGTGGCAAATGTGGAGAAAAACTGCAAACAGATGACAGATGCATGTTGATATTTAAGCCATTAAAGCAAACAATTAATTAGGACGTTGTCTCAAGAGTTACTAATTAGCAGATATGTGTTTTATCTGCAGGTGCTCCAAATATAAATCTGAAGTATCTTGTGGGTCTAACCTATTGATGAAAACATCCGATAGTAGCTTTAATTCATTCAGATACAGTTCATTGGAAGGGAAAGGGTGATTCTAATTAGTTTAAAACTATCATAAAGCTTCCACTTACAAAACAAATTAGGTGAATATTCATATAAGAGACTTATTGATTTCCTCCGTATTTTCACAATTATCACTAACCACTAAATTAAACTTCTAAAAACTACCAAATTCACAGCTCACACCCTTTATATGTTAATATCTTGTCATTCAATTAGTCACAAATTGCCTGTTTTGTTTAACTGGATCAGCCAGATCTGCTCCCTCCATCTTATTTCCATTTAAACAACCCTATTTTAAACCCAGTAATTGTTTAAACTTGGCATCAGATGACATATTGGAGTTCTTTAGAGGCATGACTGAGAAAGGGAAATGGCCAATAAGGTCTTATGGCTTGGTTTGTCACTGTGCTGGAAGTGAGCCCCGTCTGCCATTCATCAGTGCAGGATATATACTATGTCAGCAGCTGTGGAGGAGGTCGATATTCCGCCAAGGAAAATACATTTACATTTATTTATTGCAAGCCATTACAGGAATCCTGGTTCCTGCTTTGGGGAACAGGCTCTTATTTTATTTTCCATCACATCCAGCCTGCAGCGCCAAACTGCCTCGTGCATTGGACTGCTGTGAGATGTTAAAATTCAGATCAAGTAGGACAGCATTTGCCTCCGACACCCAAAAGTAGGCTAAACAGCATTTTCTGGGCGAAAGGTGGCAGAAAAACACACCACTACATACCCAGTGGTGGTATCAAGTGGGAAAACTTCCCACCCCCTTGTCCAAAAGTGGTCATAAGTAGCAAAACTTCCTACCCCCCATGTAGAAAAGGTAGAAAACTTACCACCCCCGTGTCCAGCTGTTCGGTAGTCACAGAAGGAGCCGCTCCAGTCAGAGGTAAAAACCACAATATCGGCACCAACAGCAGCATCTCCGGAGAAATATTCCTCATCCACTTGTGAAGAATCAGAGAAACCATGATGCCCTATGACAGGCTGATCCTGCAGGGCTCAGACACCGACCCCGACAGCCGCATCCACGGGATAAATCACACGCCGACACTCCTGTAAAATCAGCCCGCATAAGTCTACCTCACTGTTGAGCGCAAACACATAAAACACATTAAACCCGAAGGCGGAAAGGACGTATTTACAAGTTTGTTTCCCTCAGAACGGCACTTGTAACTATCACCTACGTGGTCATAATCAAATGGAGAGAAAAAGAAAATGTGTACTCTTGTCCTATATCAAGTCCATCAGAGGTGATGTCCCTGCACCGAGAAGCGCGAGCTCCCCTCCTGATCGCGCAGTCTCCAGCGCTGGGAAATGAAAGCAGCTGCGTGCGGTTTTGTCCCGAGCAGCAGCAGAGACCGCTCGTTGACGCACACACCGCGAGAGTGAATGAGTATTTGGCCCGAAGGATTCAGGGAAAGGGCGGAGGGAGGAAGAGAGGAGGGGAGCTCAGTGCCTTTTTAGCCCACTTGGACACTACTGAATTCATGACGCGCGCCGTGCGTAATTTGAGAGTCTCAAGGGTTGAGACCAAATAGATAAAACACAATTTGTCAGTGTTGCCCTGTTCTCGTTATGAGAAATATTTCCGTTTTAAGTTGGTTTGACATGGCTTAGAGTAAATCCAGTTTTGAACCAGTATGCTGAATGCTGAATCCTTTTCCCTACATGAATGCATTTCTAAAACAAGAGGGACGTTTTTATGACTCTTGCTTATGCTCTTGGTAGGCTAGTGGTGTGTGTCTGCAAATGGACCTAACTAGTCTCACCCTGATCATCATCATTATCATCATCACCTCCACTCATCAGGTTTTGGTGGTTCTGGTGCCAGGCGGGTCAAAAGATGCGAGTAAACCACACATAGCCAGATTACAGCCTCTGGGTGCCCTGGGGCCAAAGTTAGATGTGGGTTCCAATTGATACTACCACCACCACTCTGTGCATTGTGCATCTATTATGTGGTGTTCAAGTAAACAAATTAAATTAGAAATATGAAGCATGTGAGGAAAATATAAACATAAATAAAGAAGGTATTAAAAATATTTTGTTTGCTGCAGGGATGGCAGTGTTGGTCTGTCGGTCGGTCCACACTGATATATCTTTACTACTACTGCATGGATTGCCATGAAATCTGGTACACACATCCATGCATCCCCCAGGGATGAGCTGGATGATGACTTTTTCATCTAGTGCCATCATCAGGTCATAATTTGTTCAATAATTTGGTTTATGACCACATACTTGCAAAACTAATGACATTCCCTCAGCTGTACTTTTTGTTACTGTTTTGTGCTAATTGTTAGCATGCTAACATGCAAAACTAAGATGGTAAACATACCTGTTTAACATCAGCATGTTAGCATTGTCAGTGTGAGCATGTTAGTATGCCCACCTTAGCATTTAGCTCTGAGCACCTGCTTTACTTAAGTGCAGCCTCACAGTGCCACTAGCATGGCTGTAGACTCTCTGTCTTGTTGACACAGGGCCCTTCTACAAGACAGGGCCTCAAGATTAGGTAATAATGTAGGACCCAGGTTAAAGGACCTTGTCATCACAAATGTAAATTTTATCAAATTACCACTAACTTTGCACACAGTAAACTTGGGATTTTGCATCCAGAGTCCTGCGACAGTTGCCTGCTTTGACTGGCATTCTTAATTTTCACAAAGTGTTTTTTCATATTCTGAATTACCCGGCGCAGTCATTGTTAATGTCCCACACAACAGTAAAATGCAGAACCGACACATCAAAAAACCACAATCATGTAAATGTCCATTCGCAAATGAAATTAAGTTTAATGGATCCACCTTGAGCTGTAACTGGCCCATATTCAGATACCTATTAAGGCATTATTTTGATATAGCAGAACATAACTGCTACAAATGCTCATATGATTAGTACTCAATTATAATTTGTTTTCTATACATTATTTTAAAACAGAGCATTCTTATGTGAGGAAGTGATTCATTAGTAATTGTTGTATAAGGTTTATATTTGTCCTGGTCCAAGCTGAGACTGGGTTTTGAAGGCTAGAAAGGATTGCGAAAAGACAATTGCAAGGGATGAAGAAAGAGGGAGTAAGTCATTTTTTAGTCTTGAAACACTGAATGCAGCCTCCAGTCAAGTGACTGTCTTTTGGATGCTCTTTCACTGCGTCACCAGAGAGAAATCTCAAACTAGATCACTACAAAAGGTCATTCAATTATTTTCCATTCAAACATCAGTTAATCAGTAATTCAGTATCAGTATATGTACATCCTCTTTCATCTTTGTGCCCTTTAAGGATATGTAAAGATGTCAATCAAATCCATTTTTCAGAAAGCAGGGACAAATATTGCTACGACTACTACTTATACTGTCATAATAATACAGACCTTCAATTAAAATGTGGACAGTGAGCATCTAAAGAGCTAAATTACACCCAATTGAATATACATATCAGCAGAAGCTAGGTCACTGAAGTAGAGAAACTGCATATGTCTCTGAAATGCAAAGATGTTTTATTTTGTACCCCTCATTACACTTCTATTTTCACCATATTTGAAAAAACATCGGAGGAGAGCACAAAACAATTTGCTGAGCTGCAGAGATAATTATTACATGGTGGTATCATCCCACTGCTTTCTTCTGAGAAAAAAAACTAATGTACTTATTTCTTTCTTTTGTGTTGCATAATATTAAAATCCACCAGGTAATGAAGGAACATACTGTAATGACTAACAACTAAGAGCTACATGCCCCTGTAGCATATTAACCATTTAATAGGCCGACTGATCAGTTGATGTGCCAGTAAAGTAAAAAATCAGAATACAAATCTAAACTGAATGACTGTTGCTTGTTTTAAATTCATCATGTCCTTATTCTTGGTAAGAGCGGACACATATGCACAAATACACACATTTCCATTCCTTATTCAGATCCATTACCACAGTCGTTCATCACTGGTCCAGAGGAGAAATACATGAAAAATGTGGGGGGTTTTATTGCTCAGCAGCATTAAGTTCTGCTGTCTTAGTGCTGAAGGCTTGAAACTTCTCAACTTTACTGCTTCCAGTTCCAGTCAGACTTGTCGTACAGCCACAACATTATGATGATTGTAGCATCTGAATATTGTGTCTCACAGCATGTCTGCTGGCAAAAAGAAGCCCCACTCATTCAGTTTTATATTAACAGAAGGTTAAAACATCCATTTGCTCATCTCAGTCTGCTCTGCACATTTTACCTGAAGTGTTTCACCGTCTTCAGACTATTTCCCAGAGAGATTTAGCTCATTTTGTTTGGTCAGATCGTGTAATTATATGAAAACCCATTGCCCAGTGCAGACGTGGACTGAATTGAGTTTGTTGGCTGCTGTTGCAACACATTCATTTTAATGTTTGTTTAAGCATTTTGTGTCAAGTTGGCTGCCGACCTCTTGCATTTGTGAGGTTAAAAACTCAAATGATAGCAAATATCTGGCTTTACCATTGTATAATGCCATGTAGTATCAATGAGGAGTGACGTGAATGTTTTTGTGTGGCTTTGTGGGCTGTTGCTTATGTCAACACATTAATCAAATATAAAACTAGTTTTTATTCTTTGTCTTTTATGTTACTCTCTGTGTTTATGCTGAATGGTGAAGAAACTAAAACACCTGTGGAACATGAATGCAGCCTCTGACTAGGGATGACTGAACACCTTGTCATAGTAAAGTTAAATAGGCACACAGATAAAGCTCATTATATGTGCTCTGCACTTTGATAATGGGTGCAAGATTAATGTGGAAAGCTACAACAATCAACAGATATTCTACATAAAAGATACAGAAAAGACTCTCTCTCTATTACCTAACCATTTATGCAAGAGAATGCAAGGATAAACATACAGTATGCAAAACCAATTTAGCTACAATACATTATCATAAGTAAGAATCAACATGGCATGGCGTCTCTCTATATAACTATAATCTATCTAATTATGTTGGAAATCATGTCTGACCAGTCAGATCAGTTGGCAGAGTGATTTCAAAATCGGCATCTGTCTACATTCACTTCCATATGCTCTCCATTTTGCAAAGACAGATAATAATCCACAGTGATGTTTTTGCAAAAGGAGGTGTAAAAGGACCACTCCTAAACTCCTGAAGTCAATACCAATTCTTATTTACTGAAATCTTAAATACATCTAAACATTGTCCCTTTGTCACATTTTTTTCCCTTTCTGACCAGGTTCTGCTGCTCTATTCATGTCCAGTCGGGTGTAGCAGTGACAAGTGAAAGTCCCTGTCCTTTTTCTAACTCTGGGATACACCGCCATGCATAAATAGTGCACAAACTTAAACTGTTTAAATTCAAATGCTCACCCCTGGGAAGTATGAATGTAGTGTGCGAATGTGTACATGAGCTTTACTGTAAATATTGTTTCCAATAACATCTATTTAGTTTGGAGGACTTGTCAATATCACTCGGGACCGTAAAATCAATGACGATAATGGATGAGTTGTAATTAATTAATCTTACACATGTATGAGCATGTGTCACTGCCGCCAATGCATTCCCATCCACTTTCATCTCTCTATCCTTCCTACTTCCTCTCAAAGTCTCTCTCGCCCGTCGCCCGTTTTGCCACAGACTCACAGACTTTGATGTACAGTTCTAGAAGGTCCACGGCAGCTCGGGGCTGCCCCAGCGTAAAATCTACAGTGGATGCGTATGGGAGCTATCCCGCAGACTTTTTCAGGCTTTTATGCACACTTTCTGTGAGACTTTGCTCGAGGACATAATCCATAATTCATATGATTGTGTCTTTTAAAATGGGGATGGCAGAAGAAGCCCAGAAGTGTCCAAAAACAAATAAACATGAAGAAAACAGACAGCTGGCAAGAAGATGTCTGAAAGGTCTGTAAATATACTGTAGGTCATTTGCCAGCACTTAGTTGTTTGTGCTACAGTAGCCTATGAGATAACATTTTTTGCAATACTAGCAGCATGGCTCTAGGGATGGCAATCGTTCAGTCGATCAGTCCCCATTGTAATTCTCAACAGCTATTAGATGGATTGCCATTGCAGACATTCATGGTCCCCAGAAGATGAAGCCTACTGACTTTGGTGATCCCTTGACTTTTTGTCTGGACTGCAGCAAAGCAGGAGTCAGAATGAATAGGCGTGTACGTTAGTTACCTACTGTAACTCCAGGTTCTATCAGTATAGGCCTTGCCCTCTAAGGCTATCGCTGGGTTTATCCCTCATTCGCTAACATTTGTGGTTTTTAGTGATATGTCTCAGTGACACGACTACAGTAGTGGATTGCCGTGCAATGTTTGTGCAGGCACTCGTGTTCATCACAGGATAAAATCTAATCACTTTGTTGATCTCCTGACTTTTCATCTAGCGCAACCATCGGCTCAAATTTTTTTAATTTGTCCAATACTTTGGTTTAGGACCAAATATCTGCAAAAACAAACTCCCATCAGCCTCAGCGGTACTTTGTGTTTAGTGCTAATTAGCAAATGTTAGCATGCTGACATGCTTAACTAAGATGGTGAACATGGTGAACAGTATACCTGCTAAACATCCGCATGCCGGCATTGTCACTGTGAGCATGTTAGCATGTTGACATTAGCATTTAGCTCAAAGCACCACTGTGCCTAAGGACAGCCTCACAGAGCAGCTAAGCATGGCTGTAGCCTCTTAGTCTTGTTAAATCCCCAGTATATTTTCATCTGATTCAACAATGGAAAATGCTCACATTTAATGACGTAACATATGAAATATTGTCTTCAGTTTGCAGGGAAATGTAAAGTGCTGGAGGTTTGTTCCATTTTGAGCTCTTTGTCCTCTTGCAGTGATCACACGTTGCTGGTGAACATGCAAGTGATGGGTTTTCAGTTCCTCTGGTTCTCTGTGGACGATTTTGAAAACTGTTTTTATTTCATTATGTCTCATCCAGAAAACAGTGGTTAATTAACCTCATGGCACCTTAGTAAGCATGATGTCTTCAGCAGTCTGTAAAATCTTTAGTTTGAATTCTTTCTGAATCTGCTCTGAAACAACTCTTTACCATTTTACCAGTGTTTGCCTTGTTTTTCGTCCATGTGAATACATGATGGCAGATGCTGACTGTTGTGTGTTTGCCACATATAGTATGATAGTGGCGCTGCACTTACAGTGACATCATGTGTATCCCTGCTCACGAGCACTTCACTACAGTTACACCCGCAGCTGTGGAAGGCACTCCATTTTCAGGGGGAGGGTATAAATAGGCAACCTGTGGGACATTCTTGCCGCTCTCCACCATTGGTAGGAAGCAGTCACCATGCATGCTGATAGACATCCTGCTCACACAGCTGTTGTGTCTTATGATGTGTTGTCAAGTACATTTTAATTTTGAAGTGTAAGTTTTAACTTCACTGCCACCGTGAAAAGACACCATGCATGCAAAGTTCATGTGCATGACCAAAATAATGGCTGACCATGTGTAAAGATGGAGTTTGAATTTATATAATGTTTCCCCTTTCTCCTGCATGTTGTCTTTAATTGAGGTTGTAAGTCAGTGCACAGTCACTGTCTGGGGATTTAATACTTTACTTGCACTCCCTACAGGTTACATGAGGCCCATTAGGCTTTTTTCATGCTTTTGTATCTTAGTGTAAAGCATCTAAGTACTGTACTCGCACTACTTAGACGTATATTGCTAATGAACCTTTTCCTTTATGTGACTCTTCATATTTTTACCACACCTACTAACTCTCCTTTTTTTCCAAGGTTATTTGAAGGACACTTACCTGTATGCTCCCATTTTGTTCTGTCGCTGTAAATAAACACAGTAACGTTACACAGACAAGCTTTTCTGCAGAGGAAGAAAAGCTGGGCCTGGACAGTTTCTGACACTTGTTGACCTCACTCTCTCTGGTTTTAAGAAAGACCACAACAGACAAGTGTCTGGAGGTATCATTCATTAAACAAAACCCACATCCTCCTCTTCAATTTCACCAAAATGTGCTCACAACCTGTTATATAACCCTTGTTGTCAGCATTCATAAAAATTGCTTTATTCAGACATTAAAAGACAGACAACACATAAAACCGATGGCATAAACAAATGAGTGCTTCACTGCAAAGAGCAACAGAGGAAGGAAGCAGAGCTAGATAAGTGCCACTTCAGTATGTGGAGTACTGTACTCCTATTACCATAAACACCTCCATTTAAAAATCTTTCTTTCTGTCTATCTATAGATTTCGTTCCTCACTTTTGTCAATTTTAGATCCAAATCTGTTGTGGAGAAATTTGTGGACATTAACACCGGTTTCATTTGCTCCATCAACCCCTCCTCTTTCCCACATTTTCACTTAAAGCTAAACTCATCAATCATACGTTAGCCAGATATTGCTGTTTGTTGGTCCGTGCCCAAGCCTGTAAGATCTCTACCTTGTATCCAAATGTGATGTGATAGATTTATGAGTGACCTAAAATCGTGCGGTAGCTCTACAAAACAACTTCTCACAATAGCGAGCAGGGTGTTCCCTCAATCATCCTCCCTTTAATTAATGACAAAATGAATCCAATTTGGGCTCTAAAGTGAATTTATAGCGTTATAATGAAGTATTCATTACAGGTTACATTTGATGTAAAAGAACAGAGGAGGTTTCAGTTGTACCACTATGATAGTCATGTTTAATTCATGGATCTTTCTTACTGCTTTCTTACTTGATTTCATACAAGATGCAACACATGCTGCTCAGTGTTTGCTGATGAGAGGTTCTGCATGTGTGAAATGCATATTGATGTCAAGATGTATTTGTGATTAGTGGCAATAGTATGATTAGACTCTTGATTAAATCTGTAACAGCCTAGCTGCAACACAGCATAATGAGATCTGATATCCTGCAGACAAGCAACATTACAAAAAGATGATCATCTCCTTTGTTCCCTCAAGTGTAAAAAAACAAAAAAAGAAAAGCCATCAGTTATTGCATAGTGATAAGAGAGGGGTCAAGAGGTTGTGCATGCAATAGATATGCACCTTTCTTCCGTCCATGTCCAGACTGGGGAACAATCCTGATGGTTCCTCCTGCCCAGAGGCTCTGTGAGAGTTGTGTCCTAGATTGGAAGTGGTTCTCTGAAACTGTGCCTGGGGCTCGTCTACACATGCCCAGAGGTAATCTTTTTCTTCTCAGCCTCCATGTCCTTCCAGCTGCACACAATGGCAGCACACTCAGCATGAAACTTGTTGATGTCTTTCTACAAGTGAATATTTTGTGTTTGTCTCTGGGTCAGGGCTGTAAAAGAAGAGCTACTCTGTACTGGTTTACCTGTAGCCTATGTATTAGTTTAGCATTGCTTTCCTCTCTGCCTGTACAGTAAGTGTGGGCATAGAGTGGGCTACTTGGCTTCATTCCTCCAATGTTAATAAGTGTCAGCACAGGAAGGGCTAGTTAGTATCGCCTGCTCTCCCGCAGTTCAATGGTGCTGTGACTCTGACAGATTATAAAGAGCTGCACCATAGGGGATGCAGCCAAGTAATGCATCATGGAAGCAATGTTGTAGTCATTCTGCTGTCCTCCTTTTTCCTATTCACTCCGCTTTTCATCCCACACATCCTGCCAGGCTGAGAATCTGCATTTGTTATCACACTAAGTAGCCCTTGAATAAGGATCGCTGCCTCTGCCCACCAAGGCAATAAAAAACAAAACAAAGAAAAACAACATGAAAATAGGCTATACACCTATTGTTACACACAAAAAGAAAGAAAAAAACTATGTACAGTAGTCCAAAACTGTTTTTACATATTTTCTTTAAAACAAAAAACATGTTTTTAACAATTTCACCCAGATTTTATGTCTTCATGATCACGAAAGTTGTTCTGTTTCCTGCTGAAAGAGGGTATTGACCATTATAGTTTTCAGTAAACAAGTTCTTGCAATGAACACAGCTCAGAAAATGTATAAATGTGAAGAGAAAAATTCGGAAAATACACAGATGAGCTGCTGAATATGCACCAGACTCTGTTCATTAATTAATAGAAGAGAAATACAAGAAATAATTAAAAACTGGTTGTGTTGCAAATGTTATTTTAAAATGTGATTTTCAATTGGATTTTTGTATTATTAATTTTTTGATTGATTTTTACCTGTTATTAATATGCGAAGAACACACATTATTAATTCCCAGATTTTCATTTTGCAGCCTCACAGACAACAACAGAAAGACATCAGTTTCCATTTTTACATGTCCTTTAAGGCTAAATTAAAACCTCAACCACTCAATGGACAAGGACATTAAAAATATGAGGAATTTGTCATTGTTACATTGAAGATTGCAAACTCTTATCTTAAAGTATTTTTAAGTACAATTTCAGTAAGTACAGTTGTAATTCAGTAATAAGTTGCAGTAAAAAGAAGACACTCAATTTGTAAATAACTATTACTAAATTGAATTTTAAGTAGCTGTCCTTTAAAATACTTGATAGTTTGATTTATGGCCATCTACACCAAAGTGCTTTTTATCACGCAGACGAAATTAGACCATGGAGGCATGCTAAAGAGCACAATTAGAAAGACAGAGAACCAAGCAAAAGAAGCTTTTTTGGTCATCCAACTAACCACAGCTTCCTGTGTGAGCCCTTTGAAACAGTCACAGCGTGTGCAATGGCGTATCGAAGAGACCTGAGATTTTGCCAAGTAATGACAATCTCTCACAATACTGTGTTTCCTTCCAGGACAATTCCATCAGTCCCTTGACAGAGTGAGAGTGAGTGTAATAATGTAAAACATTATTTAATGTTGCACATGAATGTATTCAATGTATTATTAAGTAAGGATTGTGGCTCAGTGGTTAGTTTGCATGTGTTTGTGTGGGTTTCCCCTGCCATCAAAACATGTATGTAAGGTTAATTATCCTGTCAGTGCTCTTGACCAAAGCACTGGCTTAGAACTGGAGTTGGTCCCCAGGCGCTGCACAGAGGCTGCCCACTGCTCCCAACACTATGGATGAGTTAAATGCAGAGAATGAATTACCCTATGGGGTTCAATGAAGGATAACTTAACTTATTTACGGGCAGACTTCGACCTCAGTTCTCAAAACAAAATTCAGCAATTTTAAGTTGTGTCTAGAACCAAACACAACAGACTTAGTGTTCCCCAAATATACGCTGAATAAGCATATAAAAGCAGCTTATGTGGACAGTTCTTACATCAACACACATCATGGAGGTGCCCCACAACTAATAGGTCATAGTGAACCATTAATCTTCAGTCCTTGATCTGACAAAACAGAAAAGGGCCTATTAAGTGGAGCAAGATTTAGTCACACTGTATGTCATTCCCAAAGCCCCGTGTTTGAGGAACAATAATAATGGTTATGAATTGTGTCTATAGCTCCATGAATATAGCTGGAACCTACTAATTGGACTCTTTAGCCATGATCATTTATTTTCACAGATCACATTGTGCATCAATTGGACCCGTCAGCCAATCAAAGATGAGCTTGCTGAAAATGCACACACAAGTGAACCAGTGGGGAGGATGGTTAGAGGGCAGAAGACCCTACAGAAAGCAGGGTAGCTTTTTCTATTAGTCTATTAGTCATTCCTTGTTTCCTCTTTAATGGGGCCATTTAGGGTTAGCAACTGAAGCCTTACTGGCCCATACAATGGCATTGCTACAAAGCCAACGCACTAAAAATCACTGGGTAAAAACATACCCAGTTTCGGTCAATATAGCACCGACGCAATACTGGGTTAACTTTACCCAATACCAATGGGTTGTTTGACCCAGTGTTAGTGTTTTGGGTTTTTTAAATTACCGTATTAGGATCATTTACTTCAGCTAAAATATGGTTATTTTGACCCAGTGTTAGACAAAAAAGCTCAATTGTTAGTTGTATAAAATGATGTGCATTTGACATTCAAAACTGCAAAGGATAGACATTAACAATCAGTAAAAAATAGTGACATGTATGTTTAAGTAATGTAAGTGTACATTATAGCATTTTGCAACCATACCCATGTGGTTTTCACCCATGGGTACTGAGTAAAGTTAATATTGTGTTGGTGCTTGTTAATTGACCCAGTGATTTTTAGTGTGGTCATGGTGGCACCTGTGTCAATTGAATTGAATCCAGGGCAACCAGTGTCTTTCACTTCTTCCTGCTTTACTCTCTCCAACAGCCTGGGGTTCATATGGAGGACAGAAACAAAGCAGTGTTTTCAGCCATGTTATTTTTGTAAAGACATTTCAGGCCATCATGTCAGGCCTGGAATTTTGTAGGCCCAGACTGTGAAGTGCTCCGAGGGAGTGGAGAATACTGCATCTGATGTCCATCTGTGGCCTTCAACTTCAAGCAGCGCAGGCTGCACACAAAACAATCTGTTGGCCACCTCTGTCTGCATAATTGCCTCATGTTGCAAGACCGCTGCTGTCAGTTCCAGTAGGTCCTGATTCTCCTAAGGCTCCCATTCTACAGTATGTCCCGAGAGTCCCTAGAGTGTGAAGTATCCTCTTGGGGGTCCTTCCCCAGTAGGTTAGGCGTATGTTGATTGGTAGGGGATTGGTAGGGAAATGGTTACCAGTGGCTATTTTGGACTAGCAATCACTACTGAGACATAAAAGTATGTGTCTTTTAAGTATATAGTGGTGAAACCATCATCCATCTGGGCTAGTTCCAACAGGCTGTTAGTATGCAGAATGGCAAGAAACCAGTGAAGCAGGGGTTCTATTTTCCCAGTTTCCTCCTCCCTTTATTTGCCATGCAGGAGCAACAGAAATAGCACCTTTGTGTAGTAGTTCCTAAATCTCAAGGGAGAAGACGGGTGACATTTTTGGCTTGAGGATGGCTGAAGAGAAAAGGTTGAAGTGTCAACACAACAATTAGGGTTCAGGTAGGGTCAATCCTGACAGTGATGGAAGGACTGACAAGCCAATCAGCCGACATTGCCATCATTAGGGACAACATCAGCTAGCGGGAGAAAAACATTAAATCACAGAGCACTCTAAACTCAAGGCAGAAAAAGACCCATCATAAAACAATGAAATCCCTGATGAAGTATGTAGCCCAGATAAAAACAATGCACAGTTTTCACATATAAAGGTATAGACTCGTAAGCATGTGTTGACCTGCAACTACATGAATAACTACGACTACAAATGAAAGGCAGCTAGTGACTCATTCAATGCTAATTTTATGACAGTTTCAGCTGCCTCTTGGCTTACTGCAGATAACAAGGTATTAGAGATGATTAAAGGCCCAAGAGATTGTAAGACGAACTCATGCCTACACATTGAGAGTATACATCCAATATATGAGTTGAGACATTAATTGGGTGTAAACGTCAGGAACTGGAATAGAAAGAGATGACATTAAATTATCGCAGGTGTAGCTTCTGTGAAACTAATTACAGAATTTAATTGCGTATTATTTTCAACTTTAAAGCTTATTCTATGTAGATACTTCAGTGTGTCACTACCAAAGTTCGCATATGAGCACTTTGACTCTTAGAAGTCTCAAAACATGAAATACATGGTACTGTCAGGATAAGCCATCTAGGCAGCAAGGAAAGGACACAAACTAAAGCCTGTACTGAAGTGATCTCTTTTGATGTCTCTGAATGACCTGAATGACAGTACATTGGCATTTGTGAAATATTTTTCAAAAGCTACAGCTACATATTTCTAACAACAATGGGTTTGATTTGCGCAGGTGGGCCCCCTTTGGCACAATAAAATAAGTACAATAAGATTTTTATCACATGACTTTATTAATAACTGGTCTTAACCTTCTTTCCTGATTACTTATTCATAGGAACATAGTTCAGATGAATGTGCTCTGCTTTGAGCCTTCAAAATATTCCATTTCTCCCTTTGATTCCTCAGTTAAATTAACATTAAGGGGATCATCAGAGTGAAAGTAAACAAACTTCACAGCATTTCCCTGCTGCTCGAGAGGACTTGGTGCAGTTTTTGGTTCTTCTCCTGTTTATCCGTCACAGTCCAGATTGTTGCTGAACGACATTATTTGGGAGAGAATTTATAATGTTTTTTAGAGACAGTAAGCACTGACCAGCCATCAAGTCCGCTCCTCTTTTTTAGCATTCGATTTGGTTAAATAAAGGGGAAAAAATACTCTGTACTCCAGTCATCCTCTTTCCATTATGGTTGTTTGTTAGACTGTGAGTGTATGTGCATGTTTGTGAGCAAAAAATAAATGAATATGAGAATTCAGTCAATCAAAGCAAGAGATTATTTTGCATGGAGTAATGAAATCTGCTACAAAACCACGAGAGGGTTGATACATTTTACACAGAAATGATTACAGAATTGTTCTTATTATTGCTAACATGTAAACAGGGCATTTTTTTCTGTTTTGCTTAAAGCAGAACAACAATATTATTGAAAATGTGCATATTTTCATTAGTGTAAAGCAATAATTTACAATAAATGCACAACAGATCTTGTGTGTGATTGGTCTATGCAGTATGATTTTACAGCCATATTACATATCAAGTGGTTGTTCTAACACCATCTCAAATTGCACTGTTGAGGAAGGTTAACACTCCCAGGAGTCTCTTGCAATAGGAACAGCAACAAATCAGGATGAGTTCACTCCTCTGGGGGGATCAGCTGTTCACCGTGGTGGTTTTTGTCATCACATCAAGACCTATAATCCGGTGGCAATCTTTAAAGAGACTCCACAAATGAGCATGCATTGGATATATCTGTAATTTTCAAGTTCAAAACAACTGAGTAGATAGAAACAACTTTAAACTAGCAAAAACTTCTGTAGACACAGCTTTAAAAGTTATTGTGTCTCTGTACTGTGTTTGACCTTTCCGCACTCAAAGTTTGTTGCTACAGCTGACTACCCTCTCTACCAAAGTGACTGTCTGAGCTTAACTCAAAACATTACTGAGCTTGGGGTTCAGGTTTAAAAAATACGGCAAATGAAAGGGGATTATTTATTTTTGCACACAAGTACAGCAGGTCCAGCTTCTTAAAATGAGATGGTTTTTGGTTTGAGAGGCTACCGTCCCACTGATTGATCCCACAGCCAACAGTGGGAAACAGCTCCCTGCTTTCTGTGGCACCAGCAGATGACCCCTTGATCAGGTTTGCAGCCAGACCTTGTCCATGTGCAACATCAATTGCTCCTTTTGTCTGCCTCCTTGTTTGATCTGTGACTAGAAAAACTGGCTCTGTATTCTTCTACTCAGGCCTCTTTTCCTCCGACAACCATGTTGGAAGCCAGTATGTTTAATGTGAAGTTTCCTTAAGACAAAGCTTCTGTGTCCATCTTTGGAGATGGAGAGAGAACTCCTCCACAATCTAATTGTGCGTTTATCCATTTTTAGTTTTGTCACTTCACCTTAAGCTGCTACCTTTCTCATACCAGTGCCTGGACTCTCAATATTAAGTCTGCACTACCACATAGACATATTGCCTAAGAAATTATTTTTCATATCAGATGAAACAATAAACCATTTGAGAGTTTTATACAGTTTTTGTACAGTTTTTGAAATCGTTTTTGTGTAGTTATGTCTTGGGACGCTAGACATATTTCAGAAAAATATTCTGATAATAAACAGAAATCAATATATTAAAAAAAAAAAAATCAGGCCAGCACCCGTTGTTCAGCTGTAGCTGTTCACCTTCTCTCTTTAACTGTCCTGTTGTTAATTTAATGTCTAACCATAATTCAGTTTTTATTAGTGGCAGTCCCTGCACAGCATTCATTGTCAGTAATTAGAGCTGCTTCAATAAATGAAACCTCTGGCACACAGTCCCGTTTTACTGTGCCTCACACTGTTCACAAGGTGCTGGCTCCTCGTCTTTTTTTATACAAAAGAAATCACAATATTTAAATTATGTCACTGAAACTGTGCATGTTTTTTTCAATATGTTATAAACATCAACCATAAATCTATCTATTAAACACTGTGAAGTGTCACATGTGTCCTGACCCTTGGTTCAAGGTTAGGGGAAGATTGTGGTCTGGTCACAGTAAACATTAATATCAATATTTTTCACCAAAACACAATCTTTTCTTAACTTTCAGCAGGTGTTTTAGTAGCCTAAACCTAACAAGAGATGGGACACAAGATGCAAACCTGAGTGTCAGAGTCCCCCCCCCAAAATGCATTTTGCAGGAAATGAGTAGTATATCAATGTATTTTGTAGGAGATACTGTAGGGTTGTTTCAAGTGTGGTGGGCACATTTGTAGTGACATTTTGCTGGGTGCCATCAACTGCAGGACATATTTATTATTAAGGATCGGAAACTTCCCGAGGAAGTGGTGAATCAAATTTGGAAGCATCATGGTTGACCTACTGACAGTATCTACACAGTGTTGGAGATTGGGACAATGTGCAGGGATCTCTCACTCTGAGGATGGATATGCAGGAGGTCAGGTGTTTGGGTCATTTCCCCTAGTTGCCTCAGGTCTAGACAGAATTCTGCATTAACTTATTGACCAGGGGTGGGGGGCGGCTGGCAGATCTTTTGGACCTTTAGCAATCAAACTCTGTGCCTGAGGCTGCTGTCCAGGGCACAGAGAGAAACATTTCACATGCAGCCTGAGGGAGTGTCTCTGTGGGTATGGCCCGTCAGTAAGTTCTGTGCAGCTTCCTCATATTGTTATTGATCGCATTCAGAGCTCTAAATCCTCAGCCCCAAAATCTGTCTGGTGTTTTTTAAAAGGCTGTTTTTCAGGAAATGCTGTTTGTCTTCTGTATAAATCATTATAATTTGAACAGGATTTACTTGCATAGATAAAGCCCTTTTCAGTATTTGGTGTATGTAACTGCAATGTTAGCCTCTTTTTCTCAGTTATTAAAGCCAGCCTTCCCTTGCATTCCCACACAATACTTTTTATATTCCCTCAGATTCACGTTTCAGTCAATTACATTTGCTTGCGGCACCACTTGCAATACACCACAACAATGAAACAACTTATTGAATTTACTCCTTACTTTGAAGTTGGCTGAAACAATACCGACATAATAGAAAATGTGTACAGTTATATCAGTAAATAAAAATGTTTTGGAAGTCAAAATGATGTGAGGGAATATATCGAAGATTTTCATTAAAGTATTTAGATATTTAAATATTTAAATAGACCCACAATGGCCTTCCAGAGCCTCCGTAATTTACAGTATACTTTACTATAACTTTACAGTGTAATTTACTATAATTTACAGAGACATATATTTAAAACATTTTTCTCTCCATTACTTCCTCTATAGCCTGTCTGAAATATACAAATGGGCTTGTGTTCGATTCCTCTTGATTTTGTGCTGGATATATTATTGTATTACAGTATACATTTACACAACTGCTTTTAGCTGGAGAGCTACTTAGAAGGAAGATGGATTATAATTTGGGTTTGGTAGACATTGTAAATTCTCTTGGATCCAATTTTGATCTTTTGTTTGAATGAGAATAATGTGCTTCTGGGCATTGCTGTTAACATTGTGCTTGTGAGTGTGATGGTGTGTGAATGTAGTCAATGTACAGTCTGTGCTTGTGAGTGTCCAAATGTTTGTGCCAGTGTATGTATGCATGCATTTACTCATAGCAGTTACAAAAATAAATAAATTATGAGTTCCAGTGTATTTCTGTATGTCATTCTTTATTTCTGTATGTCATTCTTCATAATATTAACCATAAATGTGCTCTTAAATAATTGCTTAGGGCCATTTTTGTTCATTTTCAGACAGAGTCTGAGTTACAGGGTATTTTTGGGTCACTTATTATATTGTATTATTGTGTATGCCGCTCAGTATGAAAAAAGTATAAAATCCCACCCAACACAAGGCAAACATGTTCAAAATTTATAATAAACTGACTGAGGTCCCATTCCAATACTTTCCAAGAAAAGTGTTATAACTCTCAATCCTTAGGGGATGCCTAATTTGCAAATATTTAAAGGAGAGCTGGTTTCCTTCCCATTTCTTCACTCACGTAGGCAGCACTCCATGACTGTAAAAGATGTCCCCTACTCCAGAGGGTCTTGTTATGTTGCCATCAATCTTTTAAAACATCTACAGTAATTCTGGCATGATTACTTGCATGACTTCTGGTAGATTGCTCAGATGGACTGGTGAGCATGGAGGGATCAAAGAATTACAGGAAATAAAATAAGTGAGCAAGTGTCCTTATGTTTGCTAGAGTTGAAGTGAAACACACACTCCTTTAATGTTGACTCCCTCTTGAGATAAGCCCTGAGCGGAATGAGGATGTTCGTGTGCAGGTGATGTTGCAGTGACGCCAGCTGACGTTTTCTCATGGTTAGCCAGTAGCAAAATAATGTAGACCTTTTGGGAGAGGAGGGAGTTTGTTGCTGATGTTGTGGAAATGCTGATTGAGAAGCACGATTTATTCATGCCAGCCAGGAGGATGTTTGCTAGGATGCTGCTAAACGCAAAACACAAATCACTGACTTGCTGTCAATTAAACAGAGTGCCTTTATTTAGTGGGAGTGTGTTTGTGCTGCACTATTTAGTGTGTAACACTGTGCACGCTCGTTTGTAAATGTATCCTCATTCAAATATACATACAAAGCTTCTGCGAAATAGTAATTTTCTGAGTGGAAGAGTAGTATTATATCCCCCAAGTAGTATTTACATTTATTTAGCAAAAAACTGCTCTTCAAAAATAAATAAATTACTTTTAATTGAATAAGAAAATGCAGATTAAAGATGCAATTAAGATTTTACAAAAATACTTCTATCTTAAATGCATTAATGAGTACAAAAAAAAAAAAAAAAGGTACACAATATAACATAAGTATACCCAATATTACAATGTAATTATACCACGTGTGGGCTAACAGGTATCAAACCAAGCTTTAGGACACCAATGTTACGCAGGACATTCTTTTAACCACTTGAAGGCATCACACCATACTGTAAAACCAACATTGACATATCATCACCTTATAAAGTTGATATGGCAAACTTCTCAGCAAATAGTTGTTTATTTACACATCCAGCATGTACGGAGCAACATTAGCAGTCATTTAAAGTCGTGTTTCTGTCCATCTGGCGAATGTAAGTTCAGTGTTCACTCTCTTGTTCACTCTCTTTTAACTCTGTTTTGGTCTCCACCAGCTCGTAATAAAAATATCTAGTTCCTTAGCTGCTCGACGTTCCTTCACCAGCTTGTCGCTAACTTTATCTATCTGCCATTTTGTGCTGCAGCATAATGTGGGTTTATACAAGCTTATTTGCTGAAAACAGCTGCCTGCTGCGGCTAAAACAATGATGAGGAGAGAGGTGAGAGTGAACCAAAACAGTTAAGTTGCAGGCCATATAAAACCAAAACACAGAGCTGAAAGATGCTAAAATTGTCCATGTAACTGACAGGAAGTGCAGAGGTGGTTGTTAATTCTTCGTGGGTTCATAATTGTATCAATTTTTAATTTAGCTTTAATTTTTCTTCTCCTTTTTGTATTTTTTAACTGACAGTGAGTAGAAGAATCAACCCAGAGTTACTAAAACAGGTGGAGACAACCCTAGTTGTATATCTACTTTACCACACAGCTACCTTTGGCATCTTTATGTTGCAGTTTGTGAGCAGATTAAATCTCCAGCTTTGAACTCGCTGGAGGGCTGTGGATAAAGGAACATGATCAGAGCTCAGTGATCAGAGCAACAGGAAGCAGGGTGAGTCAGAGTTATGCCAGCAGAACCAAGGCCAGAGATGAGGATAAAGGCTGCTGAATCCCTCAGAGCCTGTGGGTAAAACAGCATATAGGAATGTGGGAACACTTCATTCCAAGAAGAAAGTACAAATCTAAACATGGTCCTTATGTCATAAATGTCATAAGTAAAAAAGGGCATGGCATGAAGTGTATGTAATACATGTTAGTTAAACAATACATAGTGCATCTATCGATTATGATCTTAGAGGACTAGATGTCCCTGTGTGTTTATGGGTGTACATACTGTATATGTCTGCATTCAACTGTATGTGGCAGCATTTTCAACCAGTGTGGATTCCACTGATAGCTGCTATTGATGCCTGACTTCCAGGGATGTAGCGTAGAGTCAATTTGTCAATGCTGTCATGCTGTTGTCTTTTCTAACTGCTAAGATTGCTCATTTTGTCCTTCACTGGATCACTGTATCCTCATGTGAGCATGATTGGAGATAAAAACCAAAAGAGGCCAGCAGTGAAGCAAAAACGCTTACTGGTGCTGAATAATCTGGGCAGAAAGATGAGACAGAGGTATGGAACTAGTAAAAGTAGTGAAAGTAGGAGTAGCTTTTTGCGCAGCTAACGTTTTTCTTACCCATGTTGTTAGATCTTCTTTTCTCACAATTCAAACAGAATAGACTAAACACAGCATGCTGTAAGTATAGGTTCATTTCAGAAATCATATCTACTCATATTCCAAGTCATCCAGTTCTTGCGGAAATGTACATTTATACCTCCAAAACTATGTTAAGGACCACCAAAGACCACGAGAGAATCACATGGATCCCCTCTGAAGCATCTATTGAACGGTGATGACTCTTTTTCTGTCTTCTCTCCATTCAGTCTGAGCACAGACGAAACCTACAAGATGATGAGTGGTGGAAGCACTGGCCCATCGCATCTATTATTCAGAAAAGCATGTGCGAGCAGCTGTTTCCAGGCTCATTAGACAGAGATCACACCGAGACTGATGATACAATGATTGATGTGATCTCACCCTGACATGCTTTCTGCAAAAATCAAGGCAGTTTGCAGTAGCTCGAAAGGATGTAACGGAAACGGAGAATATATGGTTAAAAATACAAACAGGTATATGATGCAGCCAGTTACATTTTTTGCTACATGCAAGAGTAGATGGCTGGTACAGTGGTATTTTATGGATATGTCTGGAAAATCCCTGTTTTGTAGGCTTTATAGCAAATTAAACATAAGTATATAATATGTAGTAAGTATAAGTATGTTCGATAAAAAAGTAAAAACTGAACTTAAAGGGAAACTGATATTTTTAAACATGGGCCCTAATTTTACAAATTTTGGGGTCTAAATGACTAATACTTACCAAAAGTTTTGGAATTGGCCCAGTAGATCGCCTCTGCCGGCATCTGCGAATGGGCTGCAACGTAATCCTTTGGGGCAATTGTTTGTCTATGTGGGGATCCTTTCCATAATGTTGTCAGACACTTAGAATAACATGGACTGAGCCTGTCAGTGGCAAAAACAAGCGCTTTTAGTGGACGTACTTTTCATGGGCGCAATTGCCCCAAAGGATTACGTAGCAGCCATTGCAGCCCCAGTGATCTAGTGGACCAATTCCAAAACGTTTGGTAAGTATTAGTCATTTAGACCCCAAAATATGTAAAATCCCTTTAAACCTAAATCTACTGCAGCACTGCTGAAGGATAGACGCAGAAAAGATGTGATAGTGGGAACATTTTCTGGAAGCTATCTTTGTGAATCTTAAAGAGAGAGAAAGATGTGAGCTTCACTGCTCCATCGTACCCTGATACAAGCGTTAGCAGATGAGTAATAGAGGGGAAAGCCTCCCCCCCCCCTAGTCAATCCCATAATGCCCCGCCCTGCCACTCACTTGGATCTAGTTGCTAATTAAGGGAGTGCTATGATAGGGTTACCCAGTTCATCCACAGGACACATAAATCCAATTTGTTTTCTTTTTAGCTGCAGAATCATCAACTGCAGCAACTGTAAATGCTTTCAGATCTGTGCATGCCTGATTGTATACGCATGTGGGTGTGTTTGTGCATTATGCTCAGTCGTTATTGAGTACAGTGTGTTTCTTTTGAGTGTGTCCTGTGTGTGTACATGCATGGACATGAGTATTGCGCTTTAGCGTGTTCCAGTTGGTGCACATTTGGGCATCTTAGTGGGCCTCATTCTGCAAGGTTAAACAAAGGCCCGGCCCATTAACTGGATTAATTTGGGAGAATGGATGGGTGATGGTGGAAGGGTCAACACGGAGGAGAAGAAGTACATGATAAACAGAGAAAGGGAGAAAGGCGTGGATGGGGAGAGAGGCGTGGATGGGGAGAGAGTAGACAATGATGGGACTTTGCGGGATTGCGTCCCCTGTTGTCTATTGCTGACTTTAGGCTGCAGAAGTGTCTGCGGGTAAATGTGTGTCAGAGTCTGTGCAGCTTAGGCAATTTCATGGAGCTGAAGAAGATGATGATAATCCAGTAAAATTGAAAAATGGAGATGTCTATGGATCCTCGTTCATACTCTTATTAATCCTTTCTTACATTCGTGCAGCCAGATAGTTTATATGATTAGCACTGAGTGGGGATAATAACTTGCTCAGTACTGCAATGTTGAAATACCCTCTTCTGCCATGGAGATGTTGACTAAGTATGTTCATGATGTAGTCTGGGAAAAAATTCAGTTCAGAGCAGGTTTTTAACTGTGCTTCAGTGATGCTCGGTTATGAATAAATCAATGGATTTTGCAAGCCCACTTGTGTTTAATGGAACAGTTAAATGGAGTGTCAGAAGATGAACTCAGGTTATATGTTAGGTGTTCATGTTTTTCTCTAATGCCTGCATCTGCATGTGTGCATAACTGTGTGGGCTCCATTCCTACACAGGAAAACTCATGACTTATGAATGCCTCGATTGGGTGTCTGAGGGAAACTTAGAGCCATAAAACATCTAAAAGGCACAACTGTAAATTTTCCTGTCCACCCAGCTGTCACAGTAAAGTCCCTTCTTTCTTGTTCTCCAGGTTCAGTTCAGGGTTAATGAAAATTGAGGTATTTTATGGCCGCTGAAGGCACTGAATCTATACCTGATCGTTACGCTATATAGTAGTAATGGTTGGTTTGTTTCTATTTGAGCTTCAAGCAGCTGTGTATGCCTATGTGTGTGTGTGTGTGTGTTTGTGAGCAAGGCTGTAACAAATCATCACTGTCGCAAATGTTTTTACACAGCTCTGTCCTAAAAAATCATTATGATTTAGAAGTGTGTCTGATTAGTAGTGACATTTTTATATCACTCACGAGCTGAGAGCAGGCAAGGAGATGTTTTGCTCTCACCTCCAGTGCTGTATCACCAGAATGAAATGTACTGGATTCTGATGAATGATGAATGTGCAGGAGTCTGTCTTGCTGACACTGGTGCAAACACACTGACTAATGCTAGGGTTTCTCAGCATATTGACACACAGCAGATCCTCAGATAGGATGCAAAGGAGCAGGGAAAAGAAAAACAACATGGACAAATTCTCCTAATATTAATAATATCAAGATGAAGGAGAACGAGATGAAGAGAACAAAAAATACAATTACTGCATTTTTTTTGCACAACCAACTACAACAACTTCTGACCCAAATGTAAATATAAAAGTAATATGGTGCAGGGCAATCCAGTTCAAACAACTTTACACATTTCACACCAAACACATCACTTCACACATTGACAGTTGGAATATTTCACCTTTGCTGTGTCTACGCTGATACCTAATTTTTTTTAGTTTGCACACACTGCTGCTACTGACATCGTTGCTGCTGCTTAATTCGTTCAAAAGAAGAAATGACAAATCAGCCCCTTGCAATGACGTTTATACTGGATGATGCTGCATCACGCAATGTATGAAGTGTGCCATTTACATAGTTTAGTTACATTATGTTGTTTGGTTTTAAATGATAAGTAAGGATATTGAGATCTTGGGAGCTTGTATCCCGTCTTGAACCTTAAATTAATGTCGCAAGTCCTCCAAATTAAACAACAAAATATGCTGTTTGTCCCATATCACTTGAAAATAAATCAATTTTATGATCTGACACCGCTGTAGTTAATGTTTGGTTAAGTTTGGGCACAAACACGACTTCGTAAAGGTCATGGAACAATCGTGGCCTTGGTTAAAAGAAACCCACTGTCGGTTGGAAACAGGGAACAAACCGTGGTCTCCTGTGTTAAAGTCTGATGTTTTGTTGACCCATCTATACACCCCAACCCCCTCCCTTTGCTGATATTCTTACTCTATAACAATGTTACTTGACTTCCTTCTTTGCTACCAACAGATAAGAGTCATAATACCTGGGGCCGCTAGAGGGCTTTGTCAGTTGAACGTAAACATATATCGCTTGGGGGGCATTTACTGAAATGAAACAGTCTTAATTAATTGGTATTTTTAATCATGAATATGATTGTAGATTTAGTCCACCATTTTAGATTTTTAGATTGCAAAACCATAGCCTTACTGTTAACTTGTGTGGATATTGTAAGAATAATGTTGACATTAAATCTTAAAATGAAAAGTAATCTGTGGTTTTACAGAATGCAGTGTCAACAAAGGTAGCCCAAATATTACAGTGACCAGATAGCTTGAGCGAAAGAGATAAAACTCATTATAACTTGTTATGCACAAATCATCAACAGGCTCTTCGCTAACCAGCACTAGTCTGCATGAGACCAGTCACTCACTTAAATGTGGCACAGGTATTTCAGCCTGCCTCACTCTGTTTCACTGGCTGAATCATTAGAACAGATTTAACTGCAAAGGGGTGTATTTATACAATAATTAACTAACTTGAGCACTAACGGTGAACAGGTCAATACAACTGTCAAAACAATGAAAAAACACACTACTTGGTCTCTCCCTAGACAACACAGAGGTGTCAGTGTTATGGCTCTGATTGCTTTGCTATCTTTTGCCGCTTGCATCATATTTCGGTTAGACATTGTGTATTGCCAGCTCTGCTTTGTCAAAGCTGAATTAAATGCAGACTACTCCTGCCAAGGGAAACCCAGCAGGGCCATCATGCCCACCAGTCAGAATGAAGCTCAGATAGGTTGCGACCTCACTCCTTGTTGAATGTGGGCAGGCTGGCGTCTAATATCAGAGCAAGCAGGAAACCACTGCTGCTCTGCTGTGGCTGGCAGAGAAAGAAGGGTTATCATGGAGGGAAGGAAATTATGTTATAAAGAGACTGATTTAAGAAACACGGGTGGTGTGTCACTTACACCATTTGGCAGCAAAGAAAAAGGCAGTGGAGTAATGTAAGATGCAGGTCACAGGAACACAAACAGAGTAAAAATGCCACCAATTAAGAGCCGTTCGTCTCCCGCCACTCACAAGTATGAGCAGAATTGGACCCACTGCAGAGGGAAACCTCTTTTGTTTGTCATTGATCCTCATTTTCTTGTTATCCCTGCTAGGCACTTTTCCCCTTTGCAACTAAAATTCGCCAAAGGTACAAATTTAAAAAAAGGTTTAAAAAAGGTAAAATATGGTGCTTGCAAAATGTAGTGTAGGTCCTTTTGTTTTTGTGTGTTTTTAATTTGCTTGTACAGTTTCTTTTTTCCGCACCTATACTGCAAGTAGTGCATTTTCCCTTTGGGGATAATTAAGTTAATCAAACTCACTTGCAATGTGCTCCAATCCATCACAGCATGGTGAGGTTGTACCTAGTGAAGTGAAGGAAAAATCTGCTGCAGTATGACTACTAACATAAATACAGAACACAAACAGTGCTACATTTATCCCACCCAAACCCTTCGAAGAGAAATACAATACAAATTCCCGGGCTTCAGGCTTGGTGGCCTATGGTCAGGCATTCAGCCTCATTCATTAGAGGTCTTTTCCAATTACAGTGGAGCTGTCTGCATTTTAATGGCACAGTTATTCAGGGACCATTGTTTAGAGAGCTCTGCCCATGTTCCAGAGTTTGGAGCCCAAGAGGATAAATGTGAAGGAGTTTATGTTTTAGGGGAACAATGGCTGCTTCACTCAGCATGGGGTCCAGAGAAGCAGGGCTGTTTGTCTGTGAGAACAGGCCGAGACTACAACACACACCAGGAGAGAAACAGCAGGATCGATGGGGGGTAAAAGAGGGACACCACCACCCCCGCTGCTGCTGCTGATGCTGTCCGCTGACTCAGGCAAAAGCTCCAGTGTTCAACCCTGTGTTCTGTCACAGTCCAATTGGCCGATTGGCATTCCTGCATGCACCATGGAACATCCAGCTGAGACCTTGAGGGAAATGCTCTCCTAAACAAACACTGCAGCCATCCAGTGCACATGCAGTACAATAGCCAGTTAGACTAAAATAATTATTCTCTCTCTATGTATGACTAAGTCAATGCTCACTCTGTCATTTTCTATTTTTCCCTATCTGTCTCCCTCTTTTCACTACTCTCTATCTTTCCCCATCTATTAAACTTTCCCTCTGTAAAGGGCAATACTCATTATGAAAAACAACCAAAAATGGTGGGGGGGGGGGTATGCAGGGGAACAATTCAAGACAGAAATAGACAGATGTGAAGACAAAGAGGGAGATAGAGAGACAGATGGGAGGCAAAGACTGAGGACAAGATAAGATGATGAGTGTGATCAAGACAAATACTCAATATGAGAGCTGTGGCAACATCACATGAATGTGAGGGGCTGAAATTAATGGCTAAGTTAAACACTTTATGTGTGCAGAGAGCACAAGTTGGTAAGTGGTTTTAAAAGCACCAGGGATGATGTGTCCTCGCTGTGTAGCTCCACTAAGAGGAGCGAAACAATTGAAGCATGCACTTGAAGGCATTTTTTAACGGCAGAACACTTTAGAGAACGACCAGAAACACAGAGGGAATATGTTAGAAAACACGTTTAAAGGTAATTAGTTAACACAACTGGATACCCTTGTATGCGTGTGTGTGTGTGTGTGTTCCTTCCCCTCACTTTGTAACAATAATTCATCTTTGCCTCTTTTACCTTACAGTCGTCTCTTCCCCTATAAAACTAAAGCAGTACAGGACTCAGTACTATTTTACAGGTCAGGTACCATTATGCCTACCTTTAGGATTTACAGTTCAGGCATTTAGCAGACAGCCTCATCCAGAGTGACTTACAAAAAATGGCAACAATAAAAATAAGTGAACATCATAACACCTCCGGGGTGCCTGGAGGGAGAAGATTTTTGACCTCAAACCCTTTTCATTAACATTTCTAGTGACTGCTGGTGGATTGCTCTCAACCTTTTGGGAACTAAGGCACACCAGGAGTCAAACCAGAATGTCATGCCCGACAACATAAATCACAGAGTCATCCAGGGTCAAATGGCCAACCAATTAACATTTATGACTCCTTACTTATTATTTCATTTATTTGCAATTTTCACAGTTAAATTCATAAATTCTGGGTTGAAAAGACAATTAAAAATAGATACTAGTTAGTGTGCAGCAACTATAAGTAATCATGGGTGACATCCCATTTAGTCTGACAGAAAGAGCACAGTACAAAGCGTGCTTAGGAATAGATCCTATTCTTGGCGGCAGAGGTGTTGGATCCACAGACGGTTACGGTAAAAGTGGACTCTTGAGCAAGGCATCCCAACTGCTACAGTAAGGTTGCTCAGTAAAACTGTCATTGAATTTGACAGCTTTCAGGTGTGAATATGGAGAAATGTACAGCCTGCCAGTCTATAACACAGCTAACAAATATAGCTGACACACCACATTAACACTTACATTTAGCAGTTCACCTACAACTCGCATCTGTTGCGACTATGTGGGAGAAAACCAGAGGACCCAAGGAACACACACACACACACACACATGCTGGTTGCCCGGCAACCTCATAGTGATGACAAGATTCCAGGAAATCACGGCAGAGAAATAGTCCCTGTTTACTCTGTACACTTCAGACTTCCAGTGTAACTCTGAGTCATGCCACCTGCAGAAGTTCTCTGATGACTCTGCGGTGGTGGGGTGTATTAGAGATGGACAGGAGCCTGGACAGATGCTGGAAATCTTCTACCAGTCTGTGGTCGTGAGTGCCATCTGCTGTGCTGTGGACTGCTGGGGGAGCAGCATCAGTGCCAGAGATGCAAGCAGGATCAATGAACTCCTTCACAAGGCTGGGACTATCATTGGTCAAAACCTGGAGACGTTTGAGACAGTGAGGAGAAGAAGGTCACTGAACAAACTGCTCTCCATCATGGACAATCCATCCCACCCACTCCATGACACGCTACAAAGACAGCAGAGCTCATTTTCCAACAGACTCATTCAGCTCCACTGTCATAAAGAACGTTTTAGGAAGTCATTCCTACCTTTCACCATAACTCTGTACTACAGCTCACCTCTGTGTAACAGTTGAACACACTGTTTATATCATACATATATTGTATGTATTATTCACTGCCATTTTTTGCACACCTGTCCTTATCACTCTTTTCTTATTTTCTTTTACTTTTAATTCCTCTTATTATTATTATTATGTTATATTATATTATATTGATATTTTGCAGATATGCAATTGTGCTTTTAATTTTCTATGGTTATTCTTATTGTATTGTTGATTGTGCTGCTGCTATAACAAAACAATTTCCCTCACGGGATCAATAAAGTACACCTATCTATCTATCTATCTATCTATCTATCTATCTATCTATCTATCTATCTATCTATCTATCTATCTATCTATCTATCTATCTATCTATCTATCTATCTATAAAAATCACAGCTTGTCATTAAACAAATGACATATGACGTGCTAATTAGTAAAATGTTTACGTACGGGTAGGCAGATTTTTGAAACTTTCGACAGAGCCAGGCTAGCAGTTTCCCCCAGATCCCAGTCCTTTTGCTAAGCTAAGCTAACCGTATGCTGGCACTCGCTTCATGCTTAACGCACACATTTGAAAGTGGTTTCAATCTTTTCATCTCGCTCTCAGCAAGAAATTGAGCATACTCCCCAAAAATGTGAAACTGTTCAAGTTTAACTAAAAACCAAGCCTTAATCTTAAAATCAATGGTCAACCTTGTGAGGACCTCTTTTGACCCCAATGGAAGGTGAGTCCCCATAATGTCAATGTGTGAGCAGGCACATGTCCCAACTATGTAAATAACACACACACACATAGTCTTTATTAGAATGAGTTATGTTTGCAAGACTATCAAATTTAATGTGATGAATCATTAACAGTCCTTTTAAAAATACTATATGCCATACAATAAATATTATGAGGTCAGTTAAAATCATGTGACCACTATCACTTACTTCTTTAGTTATATCACTTAGTATTCATTATCCTAGAACTGATAACCTCTCTAACCTACAGAAGTTAGACTGTCCTTTTAAAGAGGAAATGTAGACAGAAATTCTTGCAGATATTATTAAGTGCACAAGAGAAAAACCGAGTTCCCCACATACAGTATATTCCCATGTCAGTTTGGCTATATGGTGGTGCACTGCTAACTCTCTCATCAGACCTTATTAAAACCAGGCGAAAGGCTGTGGAGAGGAAGCTGGTGTTGAAAGGAAGTGTGGTGAAGGGTTGTATAAAATAAATCTTGACTTTACAGCTTTATTCTGGGCTTTAACTTGTGTCCAAGTCTAGCCGGCATTCAAAGGTTTGCCACCTGGTGCAGATATCCTGGAACACTTAACTCAATAGTGACCTTTCCCCCTTCTTCTATTGACATCTGGAATAGTGGCCGAAAGAGCTGAATGTCACACAATCTTCACACATGCTTAGAAGGAATATAAGAATATCTGCTCCAGTAATAAAGGGATATGGGCTCATTGTGAGAAAGCTTCCTCACTCCACTTGATTTGACTCAAAGTTATCTATTCCTCAGGGGCAGTGGGCAATTACGCATTGAAAAAGCCTCACTTGTCTGCTTTATCAAAGCCAGCACAGCTGTAGAGGCAGATAAAAGGCAATAATAATCAAATACCGCTTTTCACACACACATACACAGGATTGGCCAGGAGAACGGCAGAATTTTTTGACCCATGTGTCATACCGTATCAAGGCAAGACACTCGCAGATGGAAGTAAGGAGTGCCAAAAAATTAGGCCTATTGTGATCTCATACACTTTGGGATTACTGGAAGATTTCAGTCCTAAAACATCCAGATAGACATCCTTTATCAAGCAGGCTTTGATTTTCACTGACCGTTGGTGAATGCTGTGGAAAAATCTCTCTTCCTTTGTTGTTGTGCCGCTGTAAATTACCCCACAGTGACTGTACATGGACAAATAATATGAACTAGCTGGATTTGAACAATATCATTCTGCCTTTTTCCACATGGTGTTAACCTTCCACTTATTCATTCAGACGCAGAAATAAAGCTAAAAAGGAAGTCTCAAGATGATTAGCAGAAGAAAAGGTGAGTTGATGTTTACCTAAAATGGTACAACTATATAGATAAATTATGGTCACAATGTCTCAGCTGTACAATATACCCAAATTTCAAGTGCTAAAGGTCACTGTTGGGACATAAAAGTGTATCTTTTTTATACAGTATTTCCACCCATTTCCTAAAAACATGGATGTGGAGTATTTATGGGCCCAAGGTCCCAAAGCAGGCGTCCATAAGCTGGAACCAAATTACAGAAAAATCTTATCACATACCTCTACCATGTTGTCACAGTAGTTTTAGTTTTATTTACCCAGGATATCTCTGCGATTTCAGCCTCCACTCCAATATAATGAAGGTGAGTGGAATTTCATTTGCATTTCATTTCAAAACTGAAAAATAACATAAAAATAATTCAACAGTGAGATCTCTTTCCAGAAAAAAATGTCCATATCCATAGACTGTTCAACTATTTTCGGTGGGACTATTTCTACTGAAGAAATTGACAGGTACATATCTAAAAACCTGGACAATTAAACCAAAACTATCTGCATGGCTACTAGGAATGAGTGGGGAAATGTGTTATTATGTGATCTGGGACAACCAACCCTTGAAGATTTCACATGGCAGAGTGAACGGCCAAAAGTTCTCGTGACAAACTGAAGAAATGGCCTCAAGTCTTCACTTTCATGTTGTCACAGGCAAGTCTTTTAAGTGAGAATCTGTGTTTATGTGAAAGTAATTTTGTTTTGAAGGCAAAATTTGGTCTTTAATATGTGTATTAATGGACATAGAGGTGCAACTAAAGCACAGTAAGATTAACAGTGGCAATTAATTAATTAAATTCACAAAGTGTGAATGTTGTTAACCTGAATTTTTCTAAGCCAACTATGGTGCACATAATTTCCTCATTTCTCTTGTGTCTTGCCCAACATTTCCTTTAGGACAGTACTGTATCTAGATTTTATTTCACACTAATCACATTGTGTAACATAAAAGGTTTCGGTTGAGAGCAGCAACAAGTACCAATTTCCTTTCGATCAGTATCTCCATATTGCAATAACTGCAAGAGCCTGTGAACAATAAATCAGTCATGAATTTAATTTGATGGAAATTGATTAAATTGATCCTTCACCTTTCAAATGCAACCACAAGGATGTGGCTCCACTATAAGTTTGTTACAAATGAGAAACACAAAGAAAAGCCTGTAAAACAGCAGCTGAGACGCACAGGGGGGGAATAAAAACAGCTTCACATGTGAAACTGGTGAGTCGCTGAAGAGAAAGACAGCTGGGGAGAGGGAATACAACAGAGAGAAAACAACAGCACAGAGATATTAAAGTAACAAAAACAACAACAACAACACAGCCCTTAATAGAGGGATACAATATAGCCCTCTGGCAGCTTCACAATTAAGCAATACTGCAAAGAATGTCATTATCACTTGGGAGAAAATAAGATTAATTCTTCTTAAACAGGATCCAAGACTCTGCGCGGTATGAATTATTTACCCTACTTAAAATTCTCTGCACCAAAACACATGTCAACCTTGCAGCTGATGAGCTGTTTTCTCAGTCAGGTATGAAACCAGATATTTCTGCTTAAAGGTGAGCTGCTTTAGTTCTCCCTTACAATGCTGCCCAAGACATGATATACCCATAATGAAGCTGCTAAGGCTCCAGATGAAATGAATCTTAGATGAGCACGGGGAGAGGAAACATCTAAGCAAAATGAAGAGAAAAGAGGCAGGAGAAAGATGCATAGGCTTAGGTTATTGTTTTTAGCCATATTCACACAGTTTTACCTGGTTTTGGGATCTAACGATTTGTGATAATTACAGTCTCCTATCCTGTGAATTTGCCACATTCATAATTTGTACAATAAACATTACATAACAAATTACCTAGCATTATTTGACATTATATGGTCAGCTGTTGGTAATATTCCTACACAAATCGGCAACTCTCTTCTGTTTTATTTTATGTGTATATTCAACACATACCAATTGTGAAATATGGAGCTGGTAGTGATAACAGCACAGGTTTTCAACAGCACGTGCAGTAACAGCTAGGTACATTAAGTCATGCAGGCCTTTTTACCGGAAGACAAAGACTGAATCTATCGTAGGAGCAAAGTTTGTAAAGATAATGAGATCAAAAAAGCAGGAATAACAGTACTTGGTTTGTATATGCATTTCTCTGCAGGTCATTGTGTAATTTTGCGTGGTAGCTATAGGGACCGCTGTTTGGAGATGATCATTCATTTTCAGAACAAATAGCCTTCAATATTATATTTTTAGTGAAGAGTATCTAAAGTCCTGGTTTGGAAAGTCATCATTTGTTTTATTGTGTTTCAACATGAAAAAAAAATCCATAGATGAGTGAACCAAAACCGACAGTCCGATTAGTTAGTTTTTTTGATATATCATCATTTAAAAAAGGGTCCCGCATTCAGAGTAGTTCATATTAGCAGAACTATCCAAGATGGTTCACGTCTTAGGGGACTAAGTAAAAGCAATCTTATATTTTTTACTATCAGGCTAAAGGACGTTTGGTAACAACTAGTCCATGCACTTAATGTCATTCATGTGGGCTGCAGTTCACACTGCTGATTCCTTTTAGTTTGTGTAGGAATGGAAAAATGAGACTAATATGCAGGGATGGAAAGAGTACTACAATATTTTACTCAAGTAAAAGTAAAATGACATGTGAAAAAATGTATCATGTTTTAAAAATGGGGGATACATGATGGTGATAATGTTAATGTTCTTTTCTGTAGCAGCCTGTGCATACAACTGATTATTAGTTATAAATATACAACCACCTTCCTCTGTGTAGCTCTACTGAAATTAACCAGAAAAGAGGACAAAACTCAGACAATTAAACAACAATTTTTAAAAAGAGGTGGACAGGCCTTAATTAAGTAGCCTGACACTTTAACAGTAGAATAAAGCATCACCAAGGTAGACAACACAGAAATGTAGAGATAATATAAACTCCACGGCAGCTGCAGCCCACAAACACACATTAAAGCAAAGAGAGCGCACATGCACACACACACACACACACACACAATGCTATGTTGCTTGGCAACACAGTGGCTGTTGACGCTCTCATCTGAGTTTGTTGTTGTACTCACCTGTCTGAATGGCTTTGTGGAAGCCTTGTGCACCGCGAAGTCCTCCACAATCTGCTCTAGGTTCAACTTCTCTGCTCAGTCATTCTCAATGCATAATCCACTCAACTCTGTCCCACTGCGCTCCTCAAACAGTTTTCTAACTTTGAGCCGAATGAGCGCTCTGCAGTCACAACAGGGATTGTCACAAACAGCAGAGAGGCCCCACACACCTGACTGGAAAATAGAGGTTCCTCAGTAAATGTAGAAGTCACTGCTGGATGATCCACCATGATCATGTCAGTTAGACCCAGCATGCACCTGTTGGTCAGGCAACATCGTAAGTGTGTTCGATTTGGATCACTTAGCTTGCCAGGTGGGGTGTTAAATCAGTGATTAATTAAGGTAGATTTTTTTTATACCTGTGCTAAGGAAATGCTAATCTTAACCATAACCCATAATGACGTCATCCTTAAAGGTTGGGCAGTTGTCTTTTGGCGTCATTGGGCAAAAATGCCATATTAACCGTGCAGCATATTGTAATTGAAGTGGTCTGAGAGCAAACCTCTACTTCAGCCCCCCCCCCCCCGGCTCTGTTTTCAGGCTTCAGAAAATCTAGCCCATGACGGGAGACTTTAGCCAATCACAGGTTATTTCAGAGAGACGGTGTGTTTGTATTGGCTAAGCTACAAGAGCAGATGTGTGTGCACGTCCCTTCAGATGGTGAAAGCCTGATTGAATGGTGGAAAATCCTGCAGAAAATCCTGAAACTTGTGATAAATTTCCAACACCTCCTTTGCCTGCAGCGGTGTATCATACAAAACAACATGTCCTGGCTCCACACAGAGCTTCAGGTTCATTATGTTCAATGCCATGGCGCTCGTAAGGACGAGTGGCAAAGAGGCATGATGACAAACAGTAGGGAATATCTTTTGACGGGGGACAGTGGTGTGTGTGTGGTGTACTAGCCTCTCTTCCCGCTGCTGGACGGCGTTGCAGCTGCCTCTGAAGCCTGGGGCGCTCTGCTCTGCGGCCGCGAAGCGCTGGAGGGGCGTCTTTGAGAAAACAGGTCGCGGCGGGAGGGACCGCGGTCTCGGTGAGGCTCACACCATGGAGAGCGAGCCCTACGAGGGATACGGTTTCACTGGGGAACCGACTCCTTCTGCTGCCTGTCGAAGTTGTGGGTTTGGTGGGAGGGGCTTAGCGGAGTGATACGAGGCAGCAGAGAGAGAGGCGGAAGGTTTTGCCTAGGTTGCACAGATTCTGCCTACCCCAGCTTTAATTGTATTGTTTTGTTGTTCATTTTGTGTACTGTACACAAACTGCTAGGCCAATACATACCTGTGCCACAAGTGCACCTCAGAAGTGTAGCATTTGTACCCCCTGTGTCAGCCATAAAAGTGAAATGTAATGTTGTAACCATTCAGCTACTCTGAGAAAGAAACCTTCACATTGGCAGTATTAATGGCATGGTGACCTGCTGAGTGATAAGAATATACAGGAGCTATTATACTGCAGACAGTCATTTGGTCCTCAGCTGCAGGGAGAAGAACCAGATGAGGGAGTAAGATGAAAAATCTGAGCAGAAAAAGGATGTCATCAGGTATG
Source organism: Macquaria australasica (assembly GCA_005408345.1). Taxonomy (NCBI): domain Eukaryota; kingdom Metazoa; phylum Chordata; class Actinopteri; order Centrarchiformes; family Percichthyidae; genus Macquaria; species Macquaria australasica. The sequence continues at coordinate 78,785 of SEMN01000196.1, read as the reverse complement.
TAAGGCAGAAAAAAAGAATTCATTAAGCTGTCTTTATGGATAAGCTGAAGAAAACCTTCAAATAAGTTTTAATATACTCATAAAGAGGGAGTAAAACTATAGGAAAAAAGATGACACAGGTATAAAAAAAAAAGGGTCGCACGGATGAAGGGATGATTGGTGTAATTCTGAGAGACAGGAAATGGAAAGCTGCCTTCATATGGACACTGGCAATTTAAGAGCTGAGTGAAAGGCTAGAGAGCAGCAGCGAGCTAAACAAGTGGAAAGGTGCAGACACACACATACACAAGTGTGTATGCGCACGCACACACACATATACACTCATGCTGTGGCCCATAGCCAGAAGAGAATAAGCTCCAAATTCCATCTGGTACAGTGAAAGCTGATCCTGTTTTCACTGAGCGACTGGTGCTGCAGGCCTGCTGGGGCCAAATGCACACTCTCCATTCACACTCTGTTGACCTCCATCAGCTGGAGCACTAACGCTTTTTGGACTCTGACCTACACTGCAGGCTTGCTGCATTCAGAGCTGCACTACCTTTTTAGACCAGGTGCACTTTTACTGTCTTGAATGTGTTATTCTTCAAAGGAATTTCACTCATTATTCTGCTGTAAATGCATTGAGTTACAAGTGTTGCATGTATTGTATTTATTCTTCTTATGCACTAATGAATGGAAATAGTTGATTTTCAATATGTGGTTATGTGATTTATATGATGGCAATATTTTAGCAGTGAATGAAGATGTAATTCGATAACTGATCACAACATCACAACTTTTATGAGCTGTCAGGAATGACAGCACTGAATTTGGTTGAATTGAGTTGCATTATGACAATTGCACCCTTGATAAGACATTTAGCAAATGTGCATTTTGGCTGCAGTTACCTTGGGACTGTAGGAAGACATCAGCCGTATCAATGAAATGTACATACTCAAGCTGCACCAGGTAAGTTTGCCTCACTGTAGTCAAGAATTGCATCACTTCTTTATAGCGATAACCGGACATTAAAGCTCAACTGAAATCACATTAGTTATCCCTTTTTTGAGTGAAAAATAATGTAAATGTGTTTTTTTATTTTTTATTTATGGTTAATACATTAATTAATTTTATTACTAAAAGGAAGAAAAAAGGTATTTGGGGAAATATCAGAAATACCCATTTGATTGTCGTTGTCTGTGTTTGATTGACAGAAGCTGGCAGGCTGAGCCCAGGCAGGGGACAAGAGACAAAGTAAACAAACTTACAGAGCCTTCTGTAGCAGACAATTTACTTGGAATTTTGTGACAGACTAATAAAGCTATGAGTAGGGATAATATATCGGGGAAACAATTTTTTGCACCCTATCTATTTCGGGCTGGGTGTGCGATGGAATGCTGTCAGCAGGAATGCTGGCATTGTACCGACCGCTTGGGGTAAAAAGGGCACTGAGCCTGTAGGCGTCGCTCTGGATTTATCAATCGATCTTCTTTTATAACCCTAATCTACGGTCATGAGCCCTATAGTGACCAAAGACTGGGATTATGGATACAGGCAACCAACATTATTTTCTTTGGTAGGATTTCAGGGCTCACCAATATGGACAGAGTTGCTTAGCCTGCTGCCACCAAGATAATTGACAGAAAATGGATGGATGGATGGAAAAGCAACTCTAAATGTTACCATTATTTGGATTTTGTTTCACCGATAAACATACTGTACCTGGAGGGACAAATTATGGACACCTTCCATCGAATCCAGTAGGACCTCTCTGTGACAGTCTCAACAAAATGGACATTATAAGCACCAGTAAAATGGTATTTGTGGCAGGGCTGATGTATTATATCATTTTATATTCCATTTTTCTTTGCTGGATCCTATATCTATTTCCTGCTGCAATGATCCTTGCAGAGCCCGTTAATACCAGGGCCCAAGCATAGTGAAATATGGTAATGGTTGATTTCTGGCAATTCCCCACCAAGGCCAGAAGGTTTGAGCTATCCATCTCAAATTCCACAAACAAATATGAGTTTTGGGTCATCAATTTGTTTTGGCTTGCCTTACTCCAGCTCTGGTCATTAGGAAAACACTCCCACCTATCACACTGAGCACACATATAGAGTACAGTAGGGATGCTTCGAATCAGCACAGCTCTCTGTCTCCCTGCCACACTATTTCACACAGAGCCTAATACCAGAAAGGCCACTGGCCAAAACATCCCCATTAGTGCCAGAGAATAAACACAAAATTGTGAAGGAAGATTATTAGGCCTCTCCAGCAAAAATTCAAGGGACACATTTATGCAGCGAGTGTCAACAGAAATGTCAAAACTAATTTCACAGACACCATCATCTGCTAATACAATGATATGTGTGAGGAAAGCACTAGCTTCATGCAAATCTGGGGTAAAGCCATAACTACCTTAAGGATGAAAGATTATCTGCTTTTCTCATCAGTGGCCTGAATGTGAATTTGTTTCTGTCTCATGTGGACTATTTCATGGTGTTCATATTTAATATGTTTTGTGTCAAAAAGGCTGTGTATGGTTTAGCTATTTTTTATATTGTACAAACAAAACAGCATACTAAGATGTGATTTTCTAATTTGTTGCTATCAATCCGCTCATTTCCAAAGAAAACTGCAAAAAATTGGACCCACTCAAAGCGAAAAATTACAAGGCATTCGCCATCTTGGAGCCTCAGAAATTAATTTTCAAACTTGACATGGAACACATGCCAGAAAACATAAGACTCAGCTGATTTACAATGCCACAGCAAGATTGAGTCCAATTCAATCCAAGATTCAATCTATTGGGGCAGATGAATTTTCACAATTTATTCCAGACAAAATGCCACAGTTCAGCTTGTGGGCCATCGGTGAGCGTGAGCGGAAGCACCAATATGTCTGAAGAAGAAATCTCTGATGTCCAAATCATCTCATCCGACAAACACCCACTGCAACTGAGATTGAGATACCACTAAGTTAATTTTTCCTTTAATTACATCTAATTTGCAATACTGTTGGTACTAAAGTCCGGTGGCTCCCTGCGGTACACAAAAGAACAAGATCAGAATGGTAGATGATTTTTTTTTGTGTGTGTGTGAAATGGTTGTTCACTTTTCGCTTTCACTTCACATGAATGACTCTTCACTTTTACAATGTCATACTTTAAAATATTAAACAGCTATCTTATATATGTCTTTATGCCCTGTAATAGACCTGTACAGGGTGCAGTCTACCCCCTGCCCAGTGCATGCCCCCAACAACCCTTCACAGGTTTAGTGGTATACAGATAATTGATGAATGGATGGACATTAATTCACTTTTCAAATTTGCTTAAAACAAACAGGGACAAATTAATTTTCTCCCTCCAGCGATGAGTTCATTTTCAGAATAAAATTAGAAACAGAAAGTATCCCTCCTGTTTAAGAACAAAACCACAAAAGGGAATGCCTACTGAGTTGATGTCCGTCTCACTCAGACATGGCAGCACAAAGCTGTCTGGTCGATACCGACAAATGAATGGCACACACAAAGCAGCCTAAGCTCTACTTTATTTCATTACTTATTTCTTCCTTCTTTACCTCAACAATCCATTCAGTCGTCCTCTAATTTGATTCGGTTTTCAATTCAATGACAATTTTTTTTACTTTTCACAAGGACGTGTACACTCACCGGAAACAGAGCAAATGTATTACGAAAAAATGTCATTGTAATTTTTTCCCAATATCCCACCAATCTTTTCCGGTCACCCTGTAATACAGGAGCTTTAGAAACAGTGTAACCATTTTTATGCTAATTTTGCCAATCTATATTTGCCAAGCAGAATATGCTACCGACTAAAGCCCAAGCTAAAACTCAAAAGAAGTGAAAGGTGTATGCAATAAAAAGATAAAGGGCAGAATAGATAACGTGACACGAGAGACTGCAACTTTGAACTTCAACTTTGAAATGAAACACGTATATGATTTTCAAGAACACAAAACCACAGAGAAACTAAACAAACTGAAAGAACGTGAAGTTGAGCAGCGTCACTATGTTACTGCCAAACCAGGCATGGCTGAAGACGAACCACCACCTTGGGCCTAAGATCTTCTAGGATCAGGTTAAGGAGTTGTTCCAGCAAAGGTTTGTTGATCTAAATCACTCTATTAAAAGGTCTTAAGAAGGAAACAAGGTCCATGCTGAATAGAGTCTCCATTGCAGAGAAGCACATTGGGTATAAAGGACCAAGATGAAGTGCATGAAGATGCAACATTGGAGCCTTGCAAATCTATATATTATTCATCAGCTGATATAGACCAATCAGCAGCTGTTATTGAGAGCAGCTTACAATAAGTAGAAGCTGTCTTGGAGAGGCAAACCTTTTCGTGTCTATCAGGATCTCCCAGTGGAAATATAGCAAAGGCCTGCAGAATATGGGGATATATAGAAGAAGCTCTGCGCAGTAGGGATCCCCTACAGCCTTCTCCACCCTGCAAGGCTCATTGTTACGGTGGATTGAACAAAATATATCTATAAAACACCTCATGAGGCATCCAAAGATCTGAAGACACGTATCCCGTCTGCATTTGGATAATGAATATTGGAGGATAGTGAGGTGCTCATTAATTATCTGCCAACCTGTATGTTTTCAGTCTTTTCTACTGTTTGGACAAAAGAGGTCAGTTTACACTTGATTGCTTATTTTAGTCATAAATTTTGGACCTCTTTTGTCCAAAAAGTAGCTGCAAAAGTAACTGCCGAACCTTCGCCCTGGTAATTGTATAGCTGGCTGTTTTTCTTGATTAAAACCTATGTCTGGTGGCACTAAAAGGGCTATTCATTTATTTAATTTCTTGATAGCCCGGTTTACATTATAGTTCTGGTTTCCACAATAACCTTCATCCAGTCTATGTTGGGTCATGGACAGAGGAGAGATAGACATCCCTTTTCTTTTCTTTTGTTTTTTTCTGCCTAGTGGCATTATTATGTGCTTTATGTGTTCTGTTTTTTTGTAAATGTTTCCCCTCTTTTCCTGTCCTCCCTTGAGATGCAGAGTATTAAACCCAAGAAAGAATGCTGTCACAAAATCAGCGTTTTAAATGAGCTCCATCACCATTAAAATGATATCATGGAATGTAAATGGGGTTTCAAATAAAGTAAAGCGATAGAAAAGAATCTCACATCTAAAGTCCTTGGCATGTGATGTTGCTGTGTTTCAAGTAATCAACTTGAATGAGCTTGAATCACAGAAATTCTGCCTCAGCTTCAAGGGCTGTAAGTATCATGTTTTCAAAAAAAGGTTTCTGACCATGCCCCCGTCTCTGTAACATTCTCCCTGTTTCTGGATCTACATAAAACTAAATATTGGAAGTTTAACCGCCTAGTCACTAAAGTGTAAGCAAACGCGTCACAGGGCATTTAAACATGTGACAATATAGCATGCGACATACCGTTTTGACCAGAAGAAGCTCGATCTATGTCTCCATTTAGTGGTTGAATCGTAGTATTAACACAGATTTACCCAAATGCAGTACTTTCTAGAGGTCCTGGCCTTTCAATAGAGGAGTGACCCATCCAAATCGACCAAAGGGTTCCCGAGATATTGATGCACGTTCAGACAGTATTGCTCAGGTTCACTGAAATCATTACGCAGCAGAGTGCAGAGCACACAGTAGCAACATTATACATTAGAAAAGAGTATGTTCACGTTTGAAAACATTGTAGGCTACGTTCTTTGACAAAAGTGAAAGTGAAAGTAAATTAATTTTGCCGTTTTTTATCATATAGATTTTGTAGTTTCATAGATATACTCTTTTCATTTTGGGCATGTCATTTTTGAGCAGGGGCCTGAGCAAGAGGCCTAGTGATTAAGGGGTTAATAATACTTTTTAGGGAACTGAATTCTGTTTCATCTATTCAGATGGTATGGGAGGCTTTTAAAGTGACATGAAGAGGCTGGATTATGAGCTACACTGCAGTCAAAAATAGGGAGAGATGTGGAGGAAAACACACTTTGATAGCTGCACTAAAATAAATTAAACCAACAACAGCATATGAGGGATCCCAGCAATTCGTAACTAAAGGAATTAGTTCAGACTCACTAATTCAGATTTGCAAGCTGTATTGCATGAAGAAACATCATTTGCACTCTACAGACTTTGATGGAAATATTGAGTGGTGATAAAACATTCTCCATTTGTTTCAGTCTTAAGGCTAACATTTTGCCTTAAGTCCTTGATTCCTGCCATTCATGACGATAAGGGCTTTCTAATATTTGAACCTAATCAAATAAATTTGACATTTCAATATTATTAATAAAAAACTATATAGTCTGAATGTAAATACAACTCAAAGGGAGTTGGTGATTTTTTTCAATTCTTTGTCTTTGTCTGTGTTAAAAGAAACTGAAACAGAATATTTGGAGAGGTGTCTCAGTCAGAGATCAAGGCTGCAATCGAGATGTTGGCTTCTGGTAAAACATCAAGAGAGGATGGTTACAGTGTTGAGTTTTCTAAATGTTTTCAAGATGTACTGATCCCCCTTCCTCCCTTACCTTTATGCCGCACAGTGTGAGTTCTGCTGTGACCATTTGCAGATGTATTTTGTCTGTTAAAGTCTGATAAATAATGATTAAGTGTTTGCAAAGTTGCATGCAATACATCCTGAGAGAGCGGTTTCATCTTTAATTCATATAGATACAGGGTTTCATTGTTGGCCACCTTACCTCTGGTAACATGAGGAGACTTTTTCATATTATGTCAAGAATGGTGTCAATTCAGCATCCAGCGGCTGCCAATTTGGTTTTGGTCCAATGTGTATACAGTGGGTTAAGGCTCGTTACTGTAATCCTACAGCATATCTTAAAACCAGTGGTATAGTATTGTCACCTCCTTTTCAACTGCTTAGATTTACTAGACAGGGTTGTCCTGCATCTCCACTCATATTTACGTGTTCTTTACACTGATGACATTTTGCTAACACTATCTAATCCTGGTGACTCAATTCCACACCTTTATTTTCCACACCAACTCTCTGGTTAAAAGGTTAATTGGTCAAAGACTGAAGCCATCCCACTTAACCCTCTTACAATGCCTGATCACCTAGCTTCTACTCTCAATGTGTGGAAAACACAAGGGATGACATACTTAGGTAGGCCTATTATAATCAGATTGAATGGTCCTAAGCTCCTGAAAACAATAAAGGAAAACCTTAACAGATGGATACATTTTCCTCTATCATTATGGGGGAGAGCAGAAGTGATTAAAATGAATGTACTCCCCAGATGATCTTTTCTTATTTTCTGCCATTCCTTTTTGTTTACAATGCTTTTATGGAAAGACAAAAAAAACAGGATAAGTCTAAAAAAATCACCATCCCCAGAAACCTGGGTGATTTGGGTATTTCCTGTTCATATTATTTAGCCTATAATGGTAGATATTCCTGCCTTTGTGTCCAATTTGGAAGAACCCACTATTTACAGCTAGAGGTAAACCGATTTTAATAGGGTTTGGCAACAGAAAAGTCAGTCAATTTCTTTCTGATGACTGTATTATTGAATTGAATGGGAAAATAAATGCAGTATAATTTAAATGAGGCCAACATCTTTCAGTATATACAATTAACAATTTTATGAAAAGTCTAGATTGCTAAGGGAATCACGCTTAGTCATGAAGACAATGCTGATAAAAAACTGAGTGGCAGTGAGTGGCAAAAGGACCATTTCCAAACTTTACAAACTCATGTCATGCGCTTTTTATAACTGTTGCATAAATATAAGATCACAGTGGGAAAGAGAGCTAGGAGTATCACATCCGACCAGTGGGAAAACATATTGCAGCATTCAAATTATTTATCAATTGTGTTAGTTATAAAGTTATTCAGTTAAATATTTTATGCAGCTCATACTGTATATAACGACTTAAATATGTGTTTAAGTCAGTTAGATCTGTGTTGGCATGACTGTGGTGGGCTAGGTACATTTATACATCAACTGTGCTACTTCCCAACAATAAAAACATTCTGGGTTGAATACATTTTTTAAGTAAAATGTGTTGTATAATATTCCATCATGCCCTGTAGTATGTCTTTTGGGCAGCAAGGCAAATGGAATAACGTCACGGGTGATGCAACGACTAATTGATCTATGTCACTCAGTAAAGAGGACGGCACTTACTCAGAAACGGAGAAAACCAAATTGTTTTGACCTGGAGAACTGTCTTAAAGATTATTTGCATTTTATATCAATGGAACAAGCAGCAACAGCTCTTCACAAACGGTCTCACAGACACTCTCTGAATTTTTTTCATGTCAGATCAGTTTTTCAGTACTTTGTATAACTGTTTTGTGTTGTCCTTGTGTTTTTTTAATTTATTTATTCTGCTGTGTGAAATTGAAATCCTGACTGCATGATGTACATGCTACCCCATGTACCTTGATGATTTGCTGGCCATTGTGTGTGATGATTTGTTCGGATGTAAAGTTTATTACTCTGCGCTCTCTGCTTTTGTGAGAGTGCCAGGCTGGAGGCACCGCAAACCGGTCCCATTAGCGGCAGGATCGGGCTCTCCCAACCCCCCTTCCGTGACTGTGTATTGTTCTGTGTATGTCTCTTGTATGTTTGTATGTCTCAAGTATTGTTTTTTATCTTTCATAACTGAACAAATTAGAAAAAGATAAGAGATAAAAGTCCCAAAAATGAAAACATCACATAAAAACCATACCAAGATATATACAAGCAAAAGTAAATCCAGCGTTTACTTTATCATCATAATTTAAGTCCTGCATAGTCTTTTAAACTGTTTTCTTTTTACAGCAGGGTGAGATGGGTAAAGGGAGAAACTGTCATGATCCCACATGGACACGGTGTGTGTTTAGTCTTGTGTCTGGTTTTATTTTTGTATTCCCAGGTCTTGTTTCTTGCATGTTGTTTATTTCCTGTTTTATTTTGTAATCCTTTCTGTCTTGTTCCTGTCCTCATGTCTCGTTTCCCGCTCTTTTGATTAATTTCACCTGTGTCTTGTTTCTCACCTGTTTCTGTTTCCCTCGTTAACCCCTTCCCTATTTATACCGGTCCTCTTGCTTTGTTTCCTTGTTGGTTCATTGTTGTTGGTTGTCTCTCCGTGTCATGTATCTCGTGTTTCCCTGCGTGTGGCTTCCTGAGTTTATGTAAGTTTATTTTCTAGTTAATAAATCTTTGAACTTCTTCAGCATCCCCGACTGTCTGCATTTGGGTCTTTCCCCTGCTGCCTAGATGGCATATCATAACAAACTGTCTCTGCCTCTAAAAACTGTGACTTGTTTCCTTGTATCCAAATTTGGATATGAAGTGCCAAAATACAATGAATCACATCAGTTTCACTGTTTTCATTGCAGGATGACATTCAGATGACAGATTTGTGTTAAAATAAGAAAGTAACAGAATGACACAGTAGGAAAAGCAGAAAAAATACAGTTAATGATGGCTGCTTCGGTTTCATGGCTTGCTGGGACACTTAAATAGAATGGAGCCATCTTTAATGTTAGTAACACCTGTGCTTTCCCTGCTATGACAAGTCAAAATGTCTGCTGTGAAAAAGGTCCATTGCTTGAATAATGGGGAACGCCTTGCTCCAATTGGCCTATAGAGAAAATGCCACATTTATTAATTCAAATTCTGTCTTTCTGTGCTCACACATTTTTGTATGACAGCAGTCATTTCTAGAAAAAGTACAAAATCTGTAGCAGGTAGTTTTTCTTACTAACTGGTTTGACCTAACACGTGTGTAATGTATACCTAAAGGGGCAGTGGCAGTTCGTCAGGTGTAAAATCTGGATATTAATTCCACTAATATTGCCACTATCCTCATTAATACAATATAAATGAAGACGGTGAATGTGCTTGTGGATGGTGAGTGTTGCTAGTAACTGAACATGTCTTCTCTCTAGAGGAAGAGCAGAACAAACAGTAAAACAATTTAGTGATATGATGAAATATCACGTTTGCTACCAGCAAAGTACTGAGTTGGACAGGCTTTCTCAGAGTTTCAGCAGCTAAACAACCCACAGAGGGACATACAGGAGCTAATAACTAATTAGACACAACTGCTGCAGTGAGCAGGAAGACAGTGGCATGTGGGAAGACATCTGGTGGGCAGGTAGAGAAACAAAGGGCCTGGGAAGGAACAAAGATGACTTTTTTTTTTTTAAAAGATCATAAGAATATACAAGTGCCTTTAATTGGAACTGTACATAACTGTGCATACATTTATTACTGGTATATTTTGCATAATCTTAAAAGCAAAACAGTTGCTTATAATGTCCAGCAAACCCTTCAAACCTCAACTGTGATTGCATTTCCAGACTGTGGAAATAAACAAATCCATTTAAAGAAGAAAAAAGGAAAATACAAGGTTAAAACAAATGATAGCATTGAAATCCTTGATATTGCTTTTTTTTTTATGTAAGAGCACTTGTTGTGACACTTGTGACAGAGACTGAGCAAGGGACCGATCTGAGCTGATATTAAAATCTTTCTAAACTTGCCCAGCAGAGTGAAAAAAAAAAGGCCATGCTCATTTAACCTTTACTAATAAGGAGGGAAAAGAAATGACAAGCAGACAGACAGAGAGGATGATCAATGAATAGAGAAGAGTGGAGGAAAGATAGAAACAGCAAGGACAGAGAGAGAGAAAGAGAGAAATTCACTCAGCAGAACAGAACATACTTCATTAAGGACAGTCACAGGAAATCTGGAGGAGGAACGAGCAGGAGACGACAAAAAAAGACAACCTCACCCTTCGATCTTCTTCATTTCTGGCAACTTCACATACTGTAAGTGTTTTAAAACCCGGTGCTTAAATGATTCCATCTGTAGCATCGACTCAAAGGATCATCAGAATGGCACCATAAAGTAGGCATAATTACAGCCAACTGATAATAACAAATTGGCTTGAATTTCCGAGAGGAAATGAATGTGAGAGGAGAATGTGGGTAAGTGAGTTAACCCACAGATGGCAGAATTAAAATGAAGCTGTTAAAGTGCTTCCATTTGTGCATGTTCCCTGTTTAAACTTGAGTCGTTAAGCTCTTATTAGAAATTCACAAAACATCTGAATTCCAACAGTTTTTGTTGGCTCAAAAGTCATACACAGTTGGGGTTTCTCCTACTTAAACTCATACGTTCTAAATTTGAATGCTATTAAAGCCAAACATAAAAAATTTGCATTACACTCCTATAACATTGTCAGACTCACAATAAAATAAAACCCCAAAGAAGATTATCATCAATGAAGCAGAACCAGAGATACTGTCTTTTTGTATTCACACATTCTTCTTCCCCATCAAAACCTGGTGCCTACATCACCCACAATGCAACTGGACACCCAACAGTTTAATCTGACACCTGGGTCTGTTACGCTAGTAGCGGCTAAAGCAGAGATGAAGAGCAGGCTACAGAGGTCTGGTAAGCTCACTTCTCACTCCACACCCCTCAGATTTTTTTCATTTTCTAACTTCATCTCCAACCAATGCTGACTCAAGTGACATCACTTGAGGCAATTTATCAGATTTTACACAGCTCCCTCTGGAGCCACAAAAGGTTTTATACAATTTGTTTCACATATGCAGTGGTACTTTCCAAGACCTGTAAACAGACTTTGTTGCGTAAAATCCTAAATTCCTTTTTAAAATCTTTGACTTCCTAAAATGAACTAAGATTATAGAGTAAACTATAATTTTACAATCAAAAGTGATAGCTTACCAGATAAGTGCAATTTTTGAAAAAGACAGCAAATTACCAGCTATCTACTGCCATACATAAAAAGGTGAATAGAAGCTTTCCAACTCTAAAATATGCCATACAAATGATACAAGAAACACCCCAGTCTGTGCATTCAAAAGTTAATTCAAAGCTTTGAATTCAAGTCAATTCAAGTTCCAAAGTTAGAGGCTATTTGTTCTATTTGAAATGGCTAACTCAAACTGATGTAAATGAAGTACTATCTGTAGGGCAGTATTGCTGGACTACTTAGTTATTTTAATCACGTCTGCTTCTCTTCATTTGATATTACTGCTCCCTGTAAAACCGAGACAATTAGGTCTGACAAAAGATCCCTAAGGACAAATGATCTGCTAAAAGAACATTATATGCCCCGTTATATGCCGCTGAGCTAATAACTACCAAGAGTCACAAACCAAGGGTCCTATTCATTGTCCTATTAATCCTCCTGTCATCCTATCCTTGTGACTGTGAGAAAATCTTCTGCTTTTTTTGAGAAAACTGAAGATATTTGACATATTTGTTACCCCTAATTCCATGAACAACTGTGCTCCATCTCATTGTAAGACCTTGTAGACATACTGTAATGTCACAGATGAGACCCCCTTCAGCCCATCAGTAATGCACATTAAAAAAAAAAAGGATTGGGCCACTTCGCTCTGACTTACTGGCCAGCTCACTCTCTGCTGGCCATGTTCCAAAAAGACAAACCCTGATACCTCAGTGTTAAATCTCAGAGCCTTTCATTGAACTTCCCTTTATCTTGCCTTTCACAAAATTTGACTCCCAAAAAGATACATAAATAAGCTATATAATCTGGGTTCTCGTATTAGGAATTTAAATCCAAAATATTTAAATTACACCAGAAACACCAGAAACAAAATGTGTTTGTGCCAAACTGTCCCAACACAGACCACATTTAAACTCAGACAACAAATATCCACTACATTCGTGCTTTGTCAAACCACTGAATTCAGTTTGACACTAAAAACCTTTAGTCACTATTGTAGATGTTAATCTTGGCACTTGAGTGTTTATTTATCCATATACTTTGCTATAAAAAGTACTAGTGAGGTAAGATTTCAGCCTTAACTGTATTCCTTCCGTCAAATATCAACATTCTTGGAGATGTCAAAAGTGATTACAAATGATCAAGTATGGCTTTTTTTTCCCTCACAATTTTTGATCCCCTCCACCTGTCAATAAGACTTTCTGGTGTGCAAGAACTTTGTAGTAAGGTGATATTTTTAGCACTAAAGACTGTCCACAGTGGCAGATTACCAGCCTTCGTGTGTGCCAAGCTGCCTGTTTTATTTGTGCTCCCAAGGAGAGGTTACACTTCCTGCTCCACTGCACACATTATTCAAATATTAGAGAAACTTTACAGAATTCTGAATAAATTTGACCTCTCGTATTTTGTGCAACCACATCACAATTATTACTTAGAGAGGAAAGTAAGTGTGTCACATTGGCTGCGAAATATTGCTTCAGGAGCATAAAAAGTTCCTCTATGAACTGAGAGTGAGCCATACATTTCTATTATTGTGTATTTATTTTGACTCTATTTTATCTTCACTGATAGCCTTGTATATTTTATATTCAGTAACATATAAACAAGTACTGTTAAACAGCTGGTGTAAAATCTGCAGCAATAAAATTGGTATCATTAAATTTATTGCAAAATGCCTTAGAAATTCATGTTAATTATATTACTCTCTCCTTCCTGCGGAGAAAAGGAAACCATATATTCAGCTTTTGCTAATGAAAAAAGAAAAAGAAATGGTTAATAGGTTATCCAACACGACGCAGCCTTCAGGCTGCACACTTAGTTTTAACTGTCTACTCCTAAGTGGCTTTAATTAACCGAGTGTACCACTGTCTGCTCAAATCAGATTAGTACACCGTTGGATACACATGAGAATGAAGAACTAACCTTGCATAGCCATCCAGGAGTGACTGAGGCTATGATTGAGTCTGATCATGTTTTTATTAGACACAAGTTAAAGTTTTAAGAAAATTAAGAACAAAGCACTTTAGTAAGGTCTATTTTAAGAAATTCAAACCACCAACCTTCCAGTCACAAGCTTGCATTAACATTAAGCCTTCTCCTGTGCAGGAAATATAGGCTCAAAACAGAAAAAAGCTAGCTTGAGTCCAGTTCGCTTAAAAATGTCTACATTTCAGTTACACTGATACAGTAAGCAGCAGAGAGAAGCAAGTAAGCATGCCTGAATAATTTAATGTGAATGTGATCATGTTTATATGCTGATATTGGCATTTAGCTCAAAGCACCACTGTGCCTATACGTACATACGTATCTACGCACAGTAGCCACCAGGTTAAGGCATGTACCTGTTATAGTTATGGGTAGGGTAAACCTCCAGATAATAAATAAGTGAACGCAATGTCCTCACGTGACAAAAAATGTTTCTGTGTCTGGGATTTAATGAGGAAACACTCTCACTATAATGACTAAAACTGTCCCCAGTTCATCTTAGAGAAGGGGAGGTATTCTCTATATTTATCTCCATTTATATCCTCTATTCTCATCATCGCCATGACTCTGTTTCCGCAATGACTTAGGATCAAGCTAGGACAGAGCAATGGGAGAAGGGAGGTTGGGGGTAAGGATAGAAAACAAAGATATGAGGAAAAGTGACAAATTGAAGAGGAAAGAAGCAGAATGGGCATAGAAGACAAGGAAAGAAAAAGAGTAGAGAAATAAAAACAAATCTACACAGCACAAGATTAAGTGTCCAGGAAAAGTGCAGGGCAGCAGAACAGATAAGGGGATGATGCTACCTTTCCATTTGTGTACTATGTGGTGTTTGGGCTGAGGGAGAGATAAAGAAACGATAGGGAGGGAGAGTCGGGGTTGAAATTAGGACTGACATCTTGAAGGTATAGAAGATGGATAGATGGATGGATCTTGAAGGTGTGTCCCAAAACCAGATGGAGAAGTAACCTGTCTCTGAAACCTGTTCTGTAAAGAGAGAGAAGTTTAGAAGTCTTGGAGAGGAGAGGGATGGTGGGAAGAGAGGACAAGAGACAAAATCTATACAAGAAGAGCAAAATTATTAGGGGTGGAGAGGAGTTCAGATAAGAATAGAAGATGAGGTTCTGTGAGAGAGGTGAGATGAGACAGGTGCACCATTCATAAAAGGATAAATGAACCAGAACGTATCAGAGCAACAGAGGGGGTGGGGGTAGATCATCAGCCAGTCAGGGTCTCAAGCAGTGATATGAAGGGTAGATAGTCATGATGGATAGAAACAAAAAAGGGACAAAGAGGCAAAGCTGCCAGTGTTCACAGCTCATTGTCTGCAAATAATCTGCTTCAGGTCACCTTTTTCAGCATGGCCGTGGCTGTGTCCCTTAGTAACTCCTGGCTGCTGTTCGCTGGAATTCGTAATTCTGCTCCACACATGGCAGTCTTTGGCCAAAAAAAAAAAAAAAAATTGTCGAAATAAAAAGTTTGGTCTCAAGTCTTGGTAAACAAATTGCATGTCAACTGTAAGATTTTCATGTCTTTAAATGCTTTCTATTAAAATGACAAATGATTTCCTTTCAAAGCTGTGTTGATAATATTCTTTACAAAGCTGAAAGGGGGCATGTTGGTGTCCATGTTTGATTTACAGCAGAGTTGGCAGGCTGAGCACCAGCAGGGAAATGAGAAACACGGTAAACAAACTTGAGCTGGAAACTGTGGCATACAAGCCACTGGTAGACAGCATTTTGTTAACAGCAGTATTGAAGAGTAAGGACGACACTACCAGCATCTAAGTTGACCGAAATGGCATGTTCAGGCTGTTTGTAAGCTGTTAAATGTGCTGCAGTTGACCAGCCAATTAGCTTTCTAGCCTGCAAACAGACATTAGCAGTGTACTGTCCCCATGGACGTTTGGTAGCTCATTCAAAAAGCCAAGGTGGTGGATAAGACGTGTGTTCATGTTTGTAAGTTAAATAAGAAGGAGACGGCAGGAAAGTGAATACCTGTGGCTCACTATTGTGTTGTGTAGTAGGCTGCTTTCTGGCTGTGACTGTCTGCCCATGACAGAATGCTGCTTTATGGAAAATTATAAAATCATAAATCATAAAAGCAAAAATATTAAATATAAAACTCTCCCTTTTCGGACCTTTTTTAAAAGGAGAACACTGGATATGTGATTTACAGATATGTAGGCTGTAACGGGAAAAAACAAAAAAAAACGCAGTTTAATTTCAGTCAGACTTACTTGTGATTTAATTCAGACGTGAGTCAAGATAGCTGTAACACTATGTATTTCAACTACTACTACTACTACTAATAATTAATAATAATAATAATAATAATAAGTAAATACAAAAAGCACATTAATGTTATATGAAAAACAGACCTAAAAATGCATATTCAGTTATCATGCAAACAGTATAGTCAACAACAAAAAATATAAAAATACCCAAACAGAATCTGTATCTAAGATATTAAGTATGCTGTCTTTCTGTCTCATGCACAAACACAATTCCTGCCAACAGGAGAAAAATCCACAGAGACCAGAACCGGTGATGTCCTGCCAAGCACTGTCATCTTCATATTAATACTCCTTAATTAGCTGGGTTTGACAGGCTCTGTTAATATTAGCAGCTAAATGACTTGCATCTTAGGATTATCCACTGACCCTCTAATCAATCAACAAGGCATAATGGCAGCCAACTCTGAATGCTTATGTTGTATTATGTTTTATTATCAAGAGAATGAGCTGAAGGAATAATAATTTATATGCTGGATTTCACCACATGGGGTGCAGCATTCTGTGCGTGTGACATTAATGCAGATGCAGGCTTTCAGAATTGTAATGACATTCCATTACTGCCAATCACAATAATCTTAAAACACAATACCTGCACCAGTGCTTCTTTGAAATTTGAAGTATTTTTCAAATTCGGGAAGAAAATGTATATTCAGTCTGCAATGTCTGAATTCAGTATTCACGGTCTACTAATAACATTAATGGTAACTGCATTTCATTGACATTTGCCACTTCCAGGTCATTTGAACTTGACTTTAAAAAAATGACAATAACCTGCACTAATGTCTAGTGTCAGACCACTGCCTTTAAGAAATGGTTTGGAATTTTGGGAAAGATACTTACTTGATTTCTTGCAGAGAGTTAGATGAGAAGATCGATACCATTGTCATCACTCTACACTAAATATAAAAGCTGGAGCCAGAAAGTGATTAGCTTAGCTTAATGTAAAGACTGGAAGCAGTGAAAAGCCAGCTAGCCTGGCTCTTTCCAGAGAGTGCAAAAGCCTACTAGTGCACCTAAAGCTAACTAATTAGTAAAAAAAGAAAAGTAAACATGACCATTTGGTCATTTACAAGTTTACATGCTGGAACTACTAGACAGTCACTGCACCTGGCCAAGAAATAGTTACAACACCATACTCTCTGTAAAACCACAAATAGTTGTTTTACATATATTTTTTTTTCCTAGACTGGGCAGAGCCAGGCTAGCTGTTTTCCCCTGCTTCCAGTATTTATGCCAGCATGTTTGCCAGAATGTTACAGACATGAGAGTGGTATCGATCTTTTCATTTAACTCTTGCCAAGAAAGCAAAAAAGCCTATTTCCAAAAATGTAGATTACTTTAAGATACGGCCAAACCTACAAGATTAGAGAGGTTTTACAGACGCAAACTTAAACACGGGTTTCCTAAATGTTGTTCTGTTCATGCATTTAGGTGTAATATGATGTCACCAGTTTGATAGATATCTCTATACATTTCTGATGTCTGATTTCTGTGTGTGTAAATACCTGATTTGCAATCTGTCAAGCAACTTATAAAACAACCCACTGAGTGTATATTTGTAGAGGTAAAAATGTTTTATGGTCCACAGGAGCTGACTTACATACTGCTTTGTAGCTACATTAATCTATCATAGTTTTCATCATATTTGTCCCAAACTACTAAAAGGAAAGAGGTTGAGATGGCTGTAAACAAGTGTCAGCAGCTGCAATGTGGGGGAGTGTTTAGTACTTACTTGGTATTAATGGTGACATTCTGCCATTTACAAGTTATGTCTCAGAGTAAGTGGTTTGAAGAAGCTGCAAGCCACTCTCAGGCAATAACACATTATTAAATTAAGAAGGCTGTCAAAGTTAAAAAGAAAAATTCCATCTTTAACTCTACAGTTTCTATAAGTGTAAGTATGGAGTTAAGTGACAACTTGTACAGAACCTTTGTGAAAGTGTCTCAATTAATGTCAGGGAGGGACACATGGGGTGATGATGATGATGAGCCATTTAGCCCTTGGGACAGACCTGTCAGTGACAAGAGGCTGGTGAAAAGGTGGCACAGGGAAGTGTTTGGGTCTGTGATTGAATGAGTGTTTATCTCCTTGTGTACATACTAGCCTAGTACATACAGTACTGCAAACGCATCTGTCATTTAGGACTTTTCCTCTCCTCAACTCCACATAACAGGCTGATTGGGGTCACTAGATGACAGAGATTTATGGCCCTGCCAGCCTGAGCAAGTGATAAAACTTGACCATCCGTGTATATAGTTGACTAATAGCTGAACTGACCTTGGTGGAATCCTAATAGGGAAATGAGAAAACGAATGGGAGGAGACAGGGAGAGATGAACATGTAGAAAAGGGATACAGAGCTTAAATCAATGAGATTTTTAGTGGAGATGAAAAGGAACCTGATTCTGTCTTTGTAGTAGAACAACTCCCCTTGCATAGCATTTAGTTATCTATCAGACAATCAACGTAGCCCCAGTTCTTTCGTGCTTTATTGAATTCATACAACGTGTAAAAAGGACACAAGGAATCTGAGAGAATTTAGAGAGAAAAGAAAAGACTGAATCAGAAACAGTTGCTAGAGCATTCTGAAATTGTGTGAGCTGCAAGGAGGAGAAAAAGTTTTCCTGGGTCCATATGTGTGTGTTTGTCCATGAGTTTGTATGTGCTGGCACCATGGGTCTCTAATGCTGTTCATTAGCTGGCTGAGTTGTGTCAAGATGTTAAAGCAGGCTGCCAAAGCCTTGAGCCCTTGGTGTAAAGCTGCCTGCATAGAGATGACACTCCTCCCAAAGGACTGGGCCTCGCTGTCTGTAACAGAGCATGGCAGACACAGAGCCCAGTCAATTAAACAGCAACACTGCTCACATCACAGCTGCACCACAGGAAATACTAGGAAACAAGGCATCACACACACCCTGTATAGTAGGAACAGTCAACACGGACCTCAGGAGTACGTACACACACAGAGGCAAACACAGTCACACAGACAAGACACACACACACACACACTGATTCTTCTAATTACGGTAGTACAAACAGACTATAGATTTTGATACCTCCTCCGGCTTGGATGATTGGTTTGACAACCCCAATAGTGGTCTTTTTCTTCCTAATCTTCTCAATACACATCCATGTAGTGACCTTCAAAAGGTTGATTGCTGCGCTGGAGCTGGAGGAAGGGACAATACTTCACTAATACTCAGGGAAATCAGGCCGCACTTTATCCTCTCCATTAGTTTCTTTCAGCAACACTGATCCTGATGATGTCCTCTTTCGGATCCTCTGCAAGAATATCAGTTTCTGCTGAAGTGTTTGGCATAGTTGACCAACCAGCATTTATCTTCTCTGTCTTCACTGGCATTATAAGGACATTTTGTTGTTTCACAGTGAGACAAGAACACTATCATGGGACTGATGTATGCTGCATGACAATGTGTGTAATGTTACTTGACTTTTGACAATAATGATGCTTACAAAGATTACATTCCACAACAAATAAATCACCAGGATAAACTGAATAAGATGTCCCATTGAATGCATTTAAATTCACAATTTGACTCTTTACCTATCCCTGACCATCATACCAAATTGCTGTCTTGTTGTCGATCTCTCAGAACTGACATTTCAGTCACTCAGCGGCCAATAAAATTAGTTACTGAAAGAATGTGGAAAATACCAGCACACAAGATGGTAGGTAACAAGTTTTGAAAATTTTGGGGCGGAAAAAAGGCGACTGTAAAGTAATTAAAACCAGAAATTACTCAGACTGAGAAAGGTACTGACATTAAAGTCGATACAAACCTTGTATCGTCAAGTCAAAGATGTCCCAGGATTTCTTCTTCCAAAGGTGCGCTCACTGCAGAATACATACATACTGCATACAAAGGGCAGGGAACAAACACCCAAGCACATATACAAGCTGTTGCTTTACAGGGAACCTAAATGTAATTGCATTCAAATGACATCCCTCTCTCTTTTGTGAGAGATGGGAGATGGAGAAGGTAAAAACTTTTTAACCATTTTAGGTATTAAGGTGGGTAAAATACACACTATTTCTTTGAGGTTTACTTCCACCACAACATGAGCTTCTGCACATATACAGTACCTGAACTCATATCCCTATTTTTCCATAACACCTGTTTCAGCACCATAGCAACAGTGGTCCAGTCTACTTCATGTGCTGGTATGCTGCTCGGAGCATTATGAACAAAAATAAACCAACAGCTGTGGAGGTGGACATGCCTTATATTATAACAGCTCAGAATGACCAGGTTTGGATCCGAAAGCACGACTCAGAAACTGGGCAGGTAAAGTTAAAAGTTCAGTTTTACTCGTGGTCAGAAACAGGCAAAAGTCAATACCAGACAGGCAAGGAAGGTAAGGCAAACTTATCCAGTTAGGAATCAGGCAAAGGGGCTGAAGTTCAAAAAGCAGGCAGGCTGAGATGATGGCTAGAAAGCCAAATCGAAAGCACATAAGACGATCTGGCGAGGAAAGAATGGGAATGGGCAGGTGTATATACTGCAAGGCTAATGGGGAAGTGGGCGGGGGAGGTAAGGTGATGGGAACACAGAGGTTACTGCAGGACAGGAGAGAGTGGCAGGATCTGAAATGACAGGAGAGTTAGAATATGGCAAAGGAAGACGACAGATAGAAAATGTGAAACTAGAATCAGGTTGACGTTGTGACATATTTATGTTTAAAATACGTTATACTTAAGAATGAAATGGTAAACATTATCAGACCTGAAATTGATAGTAATGTGCGTGTGGCACTGGGTGTAGAAATATTAGCCCCCACCAAACATTTTTAAATTCAGTGAAAACTAAGGTCTCAAAAACATGATATACTTTACATTGTCACTGGGATGTGTTTATTTTATTCCTGCTAATCACAATATGGTCAGTAGATGGCACTATGCATTATACTACGGCATCAGCAGCTGGCGCCAGTAGAGTAGTAGAAGCCGTCAGGACGTGATGAGTGAGCTCCAGTATGCACGCAACAGAGAAGCGCTTCTGACCTGCACTGTATTCATATTTTCAACAGGTAAACTGACCCTAAACACAACCCTGGTAGTAGACAATTGTAATATACTTGAGTAGAGCCTTAGTTTGTAACTGCAATATGCAGAGACATGGAATTTGGTCGTAGCGAAAACAAGGGGTTGCCTAGCTTCTGTGATTAAAAGAGCGGGCGCTAATCAAAAAGAAGTCCGGTAGCTAAACTAAAAGACAGCCTTTCTGCATGAGCTAAAGATAGTTTGAATGAACGGTTATCTGTTGTAGAGATTGATGTTCGGTAATAAACTGTGTGAAATACGGCTGAATTGTTGGAACGTTTATAGCAGCGTAGTTTAGTAGTGGGTGTCAAGTAGAAAGGAGAGCTAACGGGTATATGCTAATGCTAATCGCTGCTAGCATGTTAATGTTACAGGCCGTGTTATTCCTTTGATATCCCGTCACAGTCATTGGGTTAAAAATGGTGTTTGAAGGCATGACGTTTTCAACATAAGAGCTCACACAATATTCACTGTTTATGCCTTTATTGTAATTCCTGTAAGTACACTAGGAAAGAGAATTACAGTGACTGATGTTTGTGCTATAGAATACTGTTAATTTAGATAATGTTAATTCATGTAAGTACAATTCAAACAGGTTTAAAAGTGGTGACAAGACAAGTTCATATTATGATACAGTGTTAAATACTTACCTGTGTTTTCATGTAAACTAAGGTTGTCTAATGCTTACCTGTCTATGCCTGAAAGGAGAGTTCTACAGCTAAACCATTACTTACCTATTGCTTACCTGTGAAAAGAGAGTTCACATGAGTATTGGTAGTAATGTGTGTTTATGGCATTTTGTATGAGTTGTCAATGGCATTTAAATGATTATTATTATTATTATTATTAGTTATATTTGCCTATGGTGTAGAAAAATAAGGCACTAAGTAGCTGGCGCCAGTAGAGTAGTAGAAGCCGTCAGGACGTGATGAGCGAGTTCCAGTATACACGCAACAGAGAAGCGCTTCTGACCTGCACTGTATTCATATTTTCAACAGAAATTAAATGTGTCGCACCAGAGTGAGCTTCGCATCATTCTTGCATGTGTAACATGCGGTAATTCAGAACAAATGAAACTTGCGATTCTAGGATGGCTCATTTCCCTCGAGCTTGTTATACTTTGGCTTCTACAATGTCCGGTGGGAGGAATCATTTTTCACCAATCACATGCTGAGTGTTGTGCCGAGAACTAATCCCAGTCCAATTTATTCCATTTAGGTCAGAGAAGCAAGTAAAGAGAGCACTCTTAAATCTTCTGTCTGCATTTAGAAATGCATAAACTAATTAAAAGGGCCGCAGAGGCTGTGGCCAGAAATGAGTGCACCGAACAGCCTCCCGTAACCTCGTTTCTAGCAGGCCTATCGATTCCTCATGTCATTTATGAGTTTTGTTCCATTTTGTTACTCCCAAAAAGCCAACACAAGAGAGAGAATGATCGGGAGAGTAAAAAGAAAGTCATAAAACTCTAATGTAAAACAGGCGTGCGCATTTTCCTGTTCTTTTTCTGCTCTCTGGCAGGCTTTTATTAGCTTGTGATACAGTCATAAAAAACTAATTCTTAATGTGGCGGACAGTAAAGCATCCAGATAAAGAAAACAGATGAGGAAAAAGAAGGGGAGAGAAACTGGGTTACGGTGCCTTTTTTTCCTTTTCATGGAAGCTATCTTTGAGTAGATTATAGATTTCTTTCACATAATGGTTTTGAATTCTCCCACTTGGCTAGAGATGTTTGCAGGATTGTAAGCATGGTAGGAGGAAAAGAAACCACAGGATCTGGTGTAGTTGTTGTAAGAGGTTCTGCTTTTTAACTTTAATCTGCAAGTGTCTGCACTGAAACAGCCTTCCCAGCCCATTTCTAATCTTAGTGAAGAAAGGGGGCTTTGTCCTTGATGCAATTCTTTATGGAGGTGTGTGTATATGTGCATGGGGAAACTAATGTTGCTATTCCTGTTAGAAAAATGGAGGAGACTGGGCAGGTAATAGAGGGAGACTAAAACCAAAAAGTGTATGATAAAACTTTAAAGTCAGAGGAAAGGATAATACAATAAATCTAGGTCAAAGCAAGGGAGAGAATAAATGTTAGATGACAAGAGGACATCTGCTTCTAAGGTCATTGACACAAACAGAGCTTTAGCAAAAAGCACACTGTTAAGAAGCGTTGTGTCGACTCAGCACACAGAGACCAAACAAAGAGACTTGGATAAAACAGTTCGGCACAGTTTATTAACTGAACTGGTAATTTGAGTTCGAGCAGTGACTGGGCTTGGGAGAGCAGGCAGGCAGAGAACGTCAACATCAGGCCAGTGCCAGGGAAAAGGGACCAAACCAAAGCTGGGTAACCTCCAGGACGGAATAGGGAACGACCAGCGCGGAAACCGAGTCAGAGTGATCACTAGCCTGCACATAGAGGTTGGCGAGGAGGGAGCAGAGCGGAGGTCCGAGCCAGGCAGAGATTTCCAGGAGCAGGTCCACGTAAGTCAACGGTACAATCTGGCGACAATGATGAGGGAGACAAGGACTTAAGTACTGGCAGAGGTGATTGTGAATTGGGCGCAGCTGTCACGATTGAGCTGCAGCAGCCACCAGCTCTGGACCACGCCACTTGACCTAGATCACTCCACACAGGTAGACAGGGAAGACAAACAGAGACAGAAAACACAACCCCCAAACAAAAACTAAGGAGAGCCCAGCCATCCCATAACACACACAGGGAAAGACAAATTAGTTCCTTTTCTCTGCAACCCTAAGCAATCTCCAAAGGCAGTCACAGGCAACAGATATTAAACACACAGAAACAAAGATCTTTAGTGAATATTAGTCCAACTGTTTCCTAACTGCCAGCTGGGGATATGGCCAACACATCCTTTATGGGGTGTTTTGACAGATTTTGCAGATTTGTTTTTGTTAGTTTCAAAAACTAACTGCCCCTTAGAACAACATGAGCGTTTTCTGATCCGATGCCTCTGTTGGCAGGATAGACGACTCAGAGACCAAGAGGGTGAAAGTTCACGTTTACAGGCAAAAGTGAAAACCAGGCAGGAAGAGAAGAACAAGGCAAACATATCCAAGAAGGGTTAGGCTGGGGAGCAGAAGTCCAGTTGGCGGGAAAAGGGGTTATTGCAGGGCAGGACGGAGTGGATCTGAAATGACAGGAGAATTAGTACATGGCAGGGAAACAAAGCAGGAAAGAGTGTGAGAACTAGGAGCTGGCTGACATTGTGACAGGTAATTTGTCTGTGCCTTCCAAAACTGTTACAAATCACTATTGCATTTTCTGATCTGACACCTCTATGGTTTAGTTTTGGTTATTTTTAGGCCCAAAAATGACTTGGTTAGGGAAAGGTTGTGGACTTTGTGGCTCTATAACAACGTTACACTTTTTCTTCCTTTGATCGCGACTCATAATTCCAACGAGATAAAGCAACATTTGAAACAGCTTAAGAATCCTCATTTCACGTACTGTATATTGCTGACTTTGCTAACGGGCACACCGGCTTATATTATTGTACATTATTATATCTACTGTAGAATTTCCCATCTAGCACAGAACCATGATCTGAACGTCCCTGCAGTGATGGATTTTATGATTCTGAAGGCTTAATTTCTCCATGCCTGCACTCTCCTGAACACTGCTCATTTAAGTCAATATAGTCAATTGCTTTTTTATGTCAGAACCCCAGGGGGACCTTCTTATGACAATCATTATCCTAAATAGAAATTCTATGGATCATTTTCTTTCTCTCCTTTTGTCCAGAACTATAGGTGTTTTCGGACCCAATTAACTTTTTCATAGAACCCCCATCTTATTTTATTGTGTCCACACTGCAGGAACTGGAAACAATCGTAGTTGTTAGAGCGCTGTATTGAGGACTTTTTTTTAGCTCCTACTTCAGAGGAATCACTATCCCAGCAGAAGAGGGACCTTGAGTGACATAAGTGTACATTGACTGGTTGAACACATGAGCCAATGCAGCACCGGCAATTGCCATTTTTTAAAACCTGTGTAAAATGTTAGCCATGTAAACAACAGCTCGTAACAGTAGCCTTAAAAAATGGAACAAAACACGGACAAATGGAGATTACCATCATATATCATGGAGGTTCCTTAGATAAACAGTGATTTTGGACAGTCATTAATATGGTGTAGATGTAACCAAAGTAGAGATTGGTTTGAAGTTACTTGCTGGAAACAAACCATTTTTAAGATCGAAGGAAATTAACTGAGCATGGACGTTAAAAAAAAAATCCCTTTAGTGTTGATCTGGAAGACTCTGCATGCAGCCTTCTTGGACACTCTCTGCTTCTCTGAAAGGCATCCATCAATGAAATTTGTTTTGGTCACTGGGGCTTCTCCTTTCTCCTTCCTCTTTTGTTGCAGCTCCGTATGTTCTGTCTCGCGATTAACTCTGTAAGACTGTATGTTTAAACAAATGTGTTGTGCCGTGGTGGACAGCCTTCCTGCAAGCATCACAGTTGGGGACATTTTCATTAACAGGCGAGGAAAAATGACCAAATCATGCCACATTTTGGTTCAGCAACTTTGGGGGCTGACGACTAGGAATTAAATCCAGGTGCTGGCTAATCTCTCCCCTGACAGTAGGTGCAGATAATGCTGGGACACAGTTTCAATTAAGCTGGAAATGGAAGAGGAATCTTTATTTTTGTACACCACAATGGGGAGGGAAACTATCAAAACTAAGAGACAGTGTCAACCACAGTGTCTTTTTCACAAAAATAATCTTTCATATAAAAGATTATGGAGTAAGTAGCTAGCTATGAGCACACAGGTGAGGCTAAAGTTAGTTTTACATTAGTTCTAGTCCATCCTGTTTATGTAGGTGCTGCTGTAGCTTGACAGTTAAAGTTAGCTTTAATGTAAACTTCATAGCTCATAATCTACTATATATTCCCACAGCACTATGTCATCTGTTCATCTGACTGCTGCTCTCATAATTCATTGTTTCCCCCCTTAACCTGATGCTGTCCTGTAATGTTCAGTCATTTTGTCGTGCACTGGGTGTGGGGGCAGGGCACAGTGTTGCTAGATTGGACAGTCCGTGCACGTTGTTTTTAAAACCCTGACTTTTGTCTAAAACTAAATCTGTTCAACATCCATTTGCAACAGGGCCACTTCAATGCACCAAAATCTGTAAAAACTAAAACATCCACTTCTTTTTAAAGTGAGCAACTAATTCATGTTCCAGTCTGTATCATGCGTCCATGTAGGGAATGCAATCATGCAAAAGTATCTATGGAAACCTGGTTCATATTAAAGACCAAAGATGTTATCGGTAAGAGATGTAATCAAGAACACATTTTGACTGGTGACTGAAAGCTCATTCCCAATAAAAAGATCATTAAAAAAAATGACAAAGCAGTTAAAAATGTAATAGTCAACCAAGACTTTCATGGCCATTTACTCTGACAATTGTTCAAGAGAGGGCAGTCAAACATTACAGTTGTAATGTTAAGCTAGTTGGCTTGAGGCATTTTGCAAAATAGTTTCTGTCTGTAGAAACACCACTCTTTATGTGGAGAAAACTGTTTCTCTTTCTGCTTTGACACAGTTTGAGATTACTTGCCATCTCTGCAGTCGACTCCAGGCTCTACAAAAGGTGGTTTTGGTCAGGAGAGAAGACCGCAGGCATATGTTGAACTCACGATGTCTTTTAGACATAAAGTAATACAGCAAAAAGCTGCAAAATCTAATGTAAGGTAATGGTGCTAGTAGACACCTGTCCCTGCATTACTAAGACGATTTTGTTTCAATTATGCAGGTGTATAATTGTCACTTGGTAGGTGAGGGGGCATTGAAAGGATGTTTACATGCTGTGTTCTGCAAAGGTTTGCTGTGAAGTATTAATGCAGCTAGCTAAAGAAGGCTGGTGGGTTCATACAGTATGTTTATGACATCAGTTCTTGTTCTAATAGTGGAGCTGTCCTAAATGTAGAGGTTGATCTTTTTGGAGTTGTGACAGAAACACATAGTCAAGCGTTCTTTTGCTCTTTGATTGTTTCATTGTCATTCTGTGAGGAAGCTTGTCCCCTGTTATCACACAACAGTGGTCTTCGCAACAGAATCCCTTGCAGAATCTGCTCAGACGTCTGCAAGGACCTCGGAGTCGAACTGCTGGTTCTTTGAACTGACAAAAGACCGGTGGAGGTGGTTCAGGTACCTGATCAGGATGCCTACTGGACGCCTCCCTCTGCAGGTTTTCCAGGCACGTCTAACTAGAAGGAGACCCTGAGGAAGGTGTTGGAAATGCTAGAGGGATTATGACCTGAGAGTGCTTCAGGATCTTCCAGGAGGTGGAGGAAGTAGTAGCAGCAGGAGAGAAGGGCATCTGGGCCACTTTGCTTAATCTGCTGCAATCCAGGCCAGGAGAAGCTGCAGAAAATGGATCAATGGAAACACATTGCAGAATGGGGAATCATCTCCATTCAGCATTGGTGGCAACCAAGTACCATAATTTGGCTCAATCCATTATCTAAGATGTGAAAAGTGATATTTTTTTAGAATCACAATTTGACATTCCATTTTAGTGCAATTAATACACAGTTATGTAGCGTATATGTGCATTAGACTCACCCTGCAGAATATACTGCACACATTGCGTATGTGTTCACTCACTTACAACTTGCACAGAGAATTGTCCATGAAATTTACCTCATTTCTTCAGCAGTTTCATTATACTTATCACAGACAGAGCACTGCAGACTGTTTGCGTAGTCACCTAGCTGGCAAACTGCATTGCCAGCAAAAGGTAAGCAAAGCCTCTATCACAACACATCAATGAAGTACCTTCACATAGCCCATATCAGTGGCTTGCTTGCCACTGAAAACCTGTCTGCAAAAACCAGATAACTAGAAACCCTCTGTAGAAATACCTATAGACCAAGTGCTCTTGGCTCCCAACCCAAACATACACTGCTGAGGGGCTGAGAATGGAAAATTCATGATAGAGGCAGAGCCATAGAATTAAAGAAAGACAAACCTTGAGACCGTTGACAGTGTTTAAACAAAGCATTGAAAGGTAATTGTCTTGTACGAAAAACAGCACCTTTTAAATGTTAAAAATAACAGTACAATAGCAGTTAACTGATTTGAAATAATATTATGAATAATATCTTGAGTGATTCAACAAAATAATATTTTTTAACAATAATGAAACTGCCAACACAATCAATAGCTTTACAAGGCAAAATATACGTACAGCAGGGTTAAAAAAGAAGATATCAACATGTGCTGGAAAACAGAAATGATAATGATTGAGAAACAGGGGTTACAGTATTCTAGCAAATGAAATAAAAGCACGCTGCATGCTGCTTTGAGCACTTGCAGAGTGCTTACAAAGCTGCTCTTTAGCATTTGACCTAATGTAACTCACCTCTGTAGCCGTGTTTGATCAAGGTTTTTCAGAGTTCACTAATTTTTCTTGAGCTGTGTACATGATTTTGTCCGCCCCTTGTAAGATGAAGTCTATGATCAAGGCTTGCTGTGGGGGGAACTCCCCTGCTACAGAAAGATTGGTGGTGGCCGGACCAGCGAGGAGATGAATCAGCTCTGTAGTGAGCACTGGTGAGACCAACTGCTGTTTGTTTGAGTGTGCGCGAAGGAGGCCCTACACTAATATAACAGCTTCAAAGACAGCCTGAACACAGCACGTCTGGCCTCCCCAAGAGAAACTTGCACTTCATCTGAGCAACAGGCAAAAGTAAAGGTGATGCTCTGAATGTAAATTTTACAAAAAAGCTATTTCCCTGTGGAGGGTTTATATGTTTAATGTGTATGTTGACTGTTTTGTGTGTTTCCAAAAATGAATGGGACTTGCCCTTGATTCTTTTTCTTTCAGCAGAGGACCATTTTGTACTTCCATATCATACATCTTTGAAAAAACGGAAAACAGAAAACAGCTGAAAAAGCCTGATCTTCTTTTGCAGATCAGCACACACACACACACACGCACCTGGTAACTGCCTAGACTGTTTACATAAACCATCAATATCCTGGTTTTTAGCACCTTTTTTGCTATATTGCATATTTACTATAGATGTGGATGACCAAGTTTCCTACCTATTAGGAGGAATTAGCTAAACTAACCATTATAGCCCATGCCAAATTAACATGTGAAGCACCAGAGCAACGGCGTTTGATTTTTTTTTGACAGAAGAGTGTAAGAAGGCAACGTTTAGCAGCAAAATTCCAGATGGAAGACTTTCTCACAAGCACTTGAGTATTGAGTATTTAATTCAAATGCTATTAATAATAGTATGCAATAAGTGACAGTGTAGACATTTTGCAGTAAATCAGTAAGGCAGACATGGCAGCCAGTTGAATTTGAGCAAATATTTAGGCTTAATTGTTATTAGCTGATGTTTGACACTCATATTCCCAACAAGTCCTCCAACCTAAGTCCTCCAGTTTATTAATGACTCCCAAAACGTTCGTCGTCATGGTAACAATAATAAACACGTGGTTAATGTTGTGAAATAGTTGCAGTTTGGTTAGGTTTAAGCATCAAAACTTGGTTAGGTTTAGGAAAAGATCATGGTTTGGGTTAAAATAAGTACGTTAGTAGCGTAAGGTATGTTACGTACGTAAGTTAAAATAAGTCAATATTGACTTTTGGTTTCACACAGGAAACAGCGGTCTCCTGAGTCAATGTCCTGTTTTGTTTGACCCATCCATCCACCCCGACCTCCTCCCTACGCGGACTTTGTCGCTCTTTATAGGTCGCCGCTTAACAATAAACGTAAATACGGGTCTTAATAAGCTGCTTGCACAGACGACCTATACGGTCGGATTTTTGGGGAAGATGGTCTCGATATTCCAGATGAAGGAACAGGTGAGTACATAAAACAATCTGAGAGTGAGCAGTGACAGTCCATGTTCTGGCAGGATAACAACAGCGAGAGTGATCCACTGCTGGGAGCAAACAGACAATTTGTGCCTATGCACAAAGAGTTCAGTGGGTGACGAGAAAGAATCTGAGTGTGCAGGGACACATTTGCAAATGCGTCACATCAAAACACAAAGCTTTTGAGTGTGAGCGTGCAAAATGTTTGGGAGCATGTTAAATTATCCTCTCTGGTTATCATTTGAACTTTTGATACTATAACAACATGCCATGAACCATTATTGTCATGGTGACAGCTCCATCTTTATATACCTTTGCCTTTTTTTGTCCATTATTCATACCTGTCAGTTCCAACATAATTTCAGACCCTGTCATTCCCTCTTAGCCCAGCAGTCCTAAGTCCTCAATTTACATGATCATCACCTGCCAGCACGCCTGCCCCTCATTCCCCTTAATCAGCCACTCAGTATCTATACCTGCCCACAAACTCTAATCCTCTGCCAGATCATTAATATTGTGCCACATTAGCTGTAGTGTGCAGCCTTCATCCTGCATGCATGCCGTCTCCCTTTTTTGGATGACTTTGCTCTTGCTTATTGCCTGCCTGTTGCTGCTCCGAAAAAAGAACAGTATTGCTGTGTTCTGCTTTTGAGTCCACACAAGACATACCAGAATTCTCACAATTGCGGTGTGACATAAAAGAGCAAGATCTTCTGTTTTATGGACGATATTTCCAGATTTGTGTCAAAATTATTTTGTGCTCCTCTGTATGCTTTCAAATGACTAAGGGGCTGTAGATGGGGGATCTTTTCAATGTTCTCACCTCAGAAAACCATAATTTCTGAGAATCTCAGAGACTGTACACAAAAATATAACACCACAAAACAACAGCTATGATTTTTTTTCTTTAGATGGTGGCACAGTGCTTCTGAACATGGCTGTGAGTCAATGAGAGAAACCTACAAACAAATCATGGCAAAGTTTCACACGTAACAGTCCAAAAGAAGTTAAAAAAAGGAACACATTTAGAATAAACATTATACAGCAATTTGAATGCTGCTGCAAAGAGAACCAAGACCCTTGTTCATAAGAGAGAATATCTTGAAGTTGCTCTATTCACATTTAAAAGGAGATCAGTTTTGATCAAAATGATGGTAGATTTTTGTATCTGAGAAAATTGCAAGCCAAGAAGCAATGGTTAATCTGCTTTAGCTAAAATGTGGGAATGTCTTATTCTATAGTCTATATTTCCCCATGTAAAATTGAAAAGTGTGTTTCCTGAGCAGGGCTTGCTTGGTTAAAATGTTGTCAATAAAGACTTGTTTCACAGCAGAGCTTTAATTCCAGAGTGCGGATATTTGTGTTGCATTGATCTTTTTATACCCTGCACCTGAGCCCCTGCGGTTTTGTTCATGTGCTTAAATGGTTGGCTCCTTATCTCACTCCAAAATCAGTTGGGAATGGTTCAAGGGCCACTCTGTTAACAGTGATTTGGTCATCACATCCAAGTGCAAGGTTCTTATACTTGAACGTGTAATAAGATATATATTTTGTGAGGAAAAAACATGAAGCTGCAGTTTGCAGTGAACTGTCAGTGGCTTTTAAAGCTCCAAATACCACAGTAATCTTGGTCTGAAGCTAGTTTGTAGCTTTGCAAGGAAATCATTACTATTCATAAAGTTTGCTAACATCAAGAGAATGGCATGAATAAATTATTTTACAACTAAGAATACATGGCCACTCTCCCTGGTGGCTTGATTATCCATGGGTTAAACTAGGCCTTCATAGTGTTCTGCGTGGAGGCCGATCTGAGTAAACACTCTGGCCCATAGCAAACCCAAACTCTGCCTACTGCTGTCTTCTGTGACTAACTTACCTCTCCAGCTTTTACTTCCAAACAGGACTCTATACAAAAAGACTTATTAATAGAACCACTGAAGGAAGTAATATTTGGATCCCATTAGCCCTCAACACAAATTGCCAATAGATGGCAGATTTCTCAATGGAAAAGCCACACAGTTTCTAATTGGGGCAGCCTGAGTTGTACTATAATTGGTCACACTCCTCACACTCTGGTAAGTTAATGGATTTGATTTGTCAGATAATAAATTACTTCTTACAGAAGGATTTAATTTAAACTGGATCTCCACACACCATAAATATGAAAGTTTTCTTGTTTACTTTTTTAAAATAATTCACTTGAGTTAGAGGGACAATGTGTTCTTCTTCTCTTCTTGTTTCCAGCTCAAATAATCTTTTTGTCTTTGGACTATGGGAGGAAACTAGAGCCCCCGCAGGAAACCCATACAAAGACGAGAAGAACATGCAGATTCAAACCCCGGACGCTCTTGCTGTGAGGCGAAAATTATAACCAACGAAACAACCACAGGAAAAAGAAACCAACAAATAACTCTTGCAAAATAACTTTTCCAAATGAATTTGGAAAAGGGACTTGTCAAAGTTAACGTGAGCTTTTTTGCAGCTCATATATTCTGGCAAAGAAGAGTAAATCAGAAAACAGTGAGGATCACATCTATCATATTAAAGTGGTAACAGGACTGTAAGAGTGGAACAAAAAAAATGACAGAGCTGAATACAACCCCTTCATGCGCTGTGACATTAATACAGCTTGGCTTAGGTTGGTCGACTTTTAACGCACAGCAGGGAAATTCCTTGCTGTGACTTTCTAATGAAGGCACAAGTCTTCGCAGTATGACATGCCACAGGGTCCTAAACAGTATTATCTGTGCCAGTGGAGGACATGCTTTTTAAGTCTCCAACCAGACCCAGGTGTACAGAATGAATTTCTTTAGAATCATTTAAAAAAAAAAAGTGCACTTAGGTGTTGAACAGGATAATTAAATGGCATTCCCATTGTGTTATCTCTCTCAGAGTCTCAACACATTCAATCCGCACAGTGTCCTTAGCCAATGTGCATTTCAGAATATTCTATTTAAACAACCCATCAGATACCTGTGGTGAGTTGACCACAATAACCCTTCACATTGATTGAGATCATGAGCTAATATCCACAAGGAAACTTGCTGAGAGAATAGTCGGCTTTTAAAAGCGGTGAGGCCACAAAAGCTTAAACTTTGTCAGATAAAATATCTACTTTGGAATTGGATGGGCTTGTGAAGCATACCACGCTGCCATTTAACTGCAGGTGTGTAATTGCTGCTGGGGAGTAGGTCTGCCCAGACAGGATTTACAACACTTAAATCGATTGGCATGTTATGCTCCTAGTTAGGAATTTTGTTTGTTCGCATATCCCTTTGAGGCAACCCCAGAAGCTCTACCACAGCGTAAAGTTTAGCTCAAAGTCTCTAACACAAAGGTTTTCTTTCAGCACAGTCTCTCCATCAACTCCCACCCTGCTGTGCCAAAACAAAGGGGAGCTGAACTGCCTGCTTGTTTAGAATACATTATATCCTCATAAGCGTAATTACATTTCAGACCAACAAACACTTTCTGAACTGCTACAGACAACTTGTACTGTCTTGTTTTTCTGACCATGTGACCTTCAAGCCAAAGACCTTAAACCAAACTTCCTGGTGACGGTTACTGATCAGCAATACACCAAAACGATGCATTACCAGTGCCAGTGAAGAGTTAGGCTAATCAAGCAGAGAGTTGCATCTCTGTTGACACAGCTGCTAATTGGGTGGAACACCTCATTAAGGTCCTAAAACACACTAAGCAAACTATTCTAATTAGACTGGACAGACACATTTACAGATCAATTAGGGAAGTAAAGTCCATCCAGGTAAAAGCTGGATGCAAAAATACACATTATTTGTCCTTATTAGACCAACTTACTAACTAGCTAATTCATTCATTAATTATCATATGCCATCATTGTATTCATTTAAATTTCCAGTGGTGGAAAAGACAAGGAAGTGTTGTATGCATGCAGTCGGCATAATAATTAATTCAACATGTCATGGGAAGTTATATAAGTTATTATATGGTAGAATAAATCACAATGTTGACAACTGAACTAATTACAGCTAGTTCATTAACTACTTAGCACATTTAGCAAGTATTTATTTGAGAATATTATATATTTGATAGAATTAAAAGGACTAAAATAATTATTTACAATTATTTGGTTGTATTTGTGCTGTCTGGTACAAAGTTATACGTGTTATTAAGTGGCAATGGTCTGCAGTATGTGACAGAAAATAAGTATATCACATATAATAAGTCTAATGATTATAACCTTTTTTCTTTCCTTTCATTACTGTTTCCAGTTTTCTTGCAAAATCCATACATGTTTGTATGGATATTCTCAAAGTTAATTCAGTTTCAGATCTGCCAAAACCTCTCTAACGATACTTAATCTGCTTTAAGACTGATGTACAGCCTAATGTTTCAATTAATAATAGGCTCAATTAGGGATTAGAGCACAGAGGCAGACAAAGACAGACAGACAGAGACACGGGCACCTATCTTATTGTAACTATGTTCTAATGATTAATTTCCAATTAGCCAGAGTGCCTGTTTATCCTCATATAACTTTCTCTTTGCAGCATTAACCAAGATGAAGTTTCCAATTAAATATTTCTGAGGCTAAATCAATTTCTGGCAGCAAGTGAGACAGAGTCAATAAATTCATTTAACCAGGTGACAAAGACCACTTAAGACATTTTCAAAACAGACTTTTAACACATGCACCCTTTCCACACAAACACACACTTCTACCCTGCTGTCTAAACAGAATTAGAAGTAAAAGCAAAGAAAATAGGTTTAAAGCATGGCCTAAGGTGTTCAGGTCTCCTAACTTTTTTCCTCATTTCGATATCCCTACGTCCATTTGAATAAAACATCTCACAGTCTGGTCATGACTGCAAGTGTCTACTGTCTACTATTACGAGGCAAAGCAAATACTGTAGTGTGACAATTCAAATTTTAAAACCGGTGTGCAGATATCCAAGCACCCACTTTCCTCTGCAGGCACACATTATCTGAGTGACACAGGAGTGTGCCACATGTGTCCCATCACGATCTGTTTGAATTCATATTAGAGAATAAAATCTTCTCATGGTCCTGGTGTTGACAGGTCACTGACAGGTTTTAAAGGAAAGGTTGGTGTGTGTCAAGGCCCAGGTTTCCCAGCAATCTCATATCCAATTTTCTCGATGTGTTGCATGCTGCTAAATTCTGTCATAAAGGTCTTGAACTGTTTTTTTGGGGTGTTTTTGTCTTTTAGACTTCTAGAATAGTTTCCTTAGCTATTACCATAACATAATGAATTGCTAGAATTTTGATTTGACTGTGGCTTTCTAGCTTTAATGGCCAGCTCAGAATCAAAGGGAGCATGGAGATCAAAACTGTCAGAATAGCAATGAGTCATGTAAGACAAAAACTTTTGAACTTTGTGGCAAAGCTAGAAATGATGAGCCAGGAATCCTTCAACACAGCAGATACAGTGACTAGACAAATTCTCAGCCAAAGTTGCATTCAGTGTTCCAATCTGTACCACTTTGTACTGGATCATCTGATATGTTACCGCAGGGATCTCTTCAT
The DNA here is from genome assembly GCA_005408345.1 of Macquaria australasica. Lineage (NCBI taxonomy): Eukaryota > Metazoa > Chordata > Actinopteri > Centrarchiformes > Percichthyidae > Macquaria > Macquaria australasica. Next base: position 43,325 of record SEMN01000196.1, on the reverse strand, counting down.
TTGTCATCAAAGATCTTTACTTTAAAGTTTGTCTTTAAAGGTCCTATCAGGCTTTGCATCAGCAAGATGAAATACCTTTTGAACAGATCAGAACTAAAGATGCCTCTGAAAGGTCTGTATGATTCGGTTTGGGCAAAGTTACTTCTGATATAGTTTCTAATTTGCAAATAATGGAAGGAATTGTAAAGTGGCAGTCCATACTCAAGTGTAAGATGGGTAAATGAATGCAGTTGAATTTGTCAATTTATTGCAAACACATGCAGATGGGGAGACTGTCCTCATCTATTGTGTGTTTGAATGCTTAAAAAGACGTTTGATTGATGATAATCATGTATCAGAAACAAAGGAGGAAGTAGTGTGATGTTACAGCACCACAGAGTTGGGCGCATAAGGCCCTCTTTACACTTGTCTTTTCAAGCGTATATCCAGATAAAATCTAGAAAGCAGAAGGACTCCACATTGTCGACTGAGATGAGCCCAATGAGGGTGGTGTCATCCGAAAAAAAGACTGATGACTGGAGGTGCAGCTGTTGGTGCACAGGGATAAGAGGGGAGAGTAAAGGACGCTGCCTTGATGGGAGCCAGTGCTGATGGTCAGGGAGTCTGAGACGTGTTTCCCCAGCTTCACGTGCTGCCTCCTGTCAGACATGACATGTGATCCACCTGCAGGTGGAGAGAGCTGGGAGAGCTTGTCCTGCAGCAGAGAAGGGATGATGGTGCTGACGACAGAGCTTAAGTCCACAAACAGGATCCTGGCATAGGTTCTTGAAGAGTCCAGGTGCTCGAGGATGAAGTGTACGTTTTAATTTACACTTAGCCACATGCGTCCCCGTTGGCCAGATCACAAATCCAATTGCAAGCCATCTTGGTTTTCCCAGGCTATATGTAAATAAGGTCTGGCCCTGACCCAGCCCAGAAGGAAGTGGTACTGCACCTTTTGTGGTGGTAACTGCCAAACATTTTAGTAGAAGACTTTTGCATTCTAGCAGTTTAATTAGGTACAACAATTAACAATTAGCAATAACAGCTAGCTAGCTAAGAACTATCCATAAACCAACAGAATCACATGGACGACTATGAGCGAAGTTTTATTGTCTTCATGGCTCTCACTCACACCGCTCTCTCTCTCACCCATACAGATCATTCAGAGGTTGAACAGATCAGGGATCAGATAAACGCTTCAACATCGTGCGCCTTCTGTATGATCATACAAGTTGACATTGCTAGCGTCGCTTTTCTCTCTGTCTCAAGTGACAGGGAGAACGACAGTCAGTGTAATTTAAGTGAAACTTTAGCTGCCATTATTACAGGGTACAGATGGGACAGACCCTGTGAGTGGATATTTCTACAAACTGCTTACTGATGCAGTCACACTTGGGAGAAATAAAGATTATGTATGTGTCTTGGATGTGTGATACGTGTCTGGCTAGAATGCCTCTCAAACCAACCCTTGAGATTTCAATCTGTCTGAAATGCTTCTTGGATGCATTTACGCTTTTGTGAAATCAGATAGCTATCCGCTCAAGATGCAAGAAGTGACCAAGTGTTAATGACATCTACCGTATTTGTCTGAACTTGACTCTGGAGACTGCAGTTTCCATCTCCTACCAGTCAACGATGGCTTCTTTTAACCATGACCATGATGGTCCTTTTGGAAGGCATTGACACACAGCCTTTTTTGACTTTTATGTATGAGGGTTTGTTGCTATGGGTAAGGATCAATCATCTCTCATTTTCACACATAGATAGAAAGAGACAGAGGAGCATGAAATGAAACTTCTAAGAGGTGTTGTATTGCTTCCCCATTTGCAGAAAGTCAACCCTGGAGTAAACCAAGGAAGGTTAATTCAAACAAAATTATTTCTGATCAGACCACTTACTGTGGGTCATGTGCTCTTCACGCTTGATGCTATTGCTGACAATATAATCCAACAACTTGTCTATGATTGGCTGTTAGGTGGTGAGGGATCGATGGCTGACACTGCTGGTGTGGAAACTGCAGCCTGAGGGCGTGAATTGACTTCGAAAGGAATGACAGATGTACACTTGCTTGATTAAAGATTGTGTGGATGTGTATTATTCCCACATGCGGGTCTGTTAACCCCATGAAATTGATTAAATTACATTTCAGAGGCTGGCAAAATGAAACCAACTGGTCCGTCCTTTGCAAGCTGAGATCAGGTACAGTTTTTGTTTTTATAAAAAAAAAAAACTTGTAATTCTTTGTCATTTGGAACTTAAAATATCTGCAATTGGAGTTATAATGTGTTTTGAAGACAATTAAGCATTATTTAGTTTCATACAACTAGGGTCTTGGCTGAACTTGTTTGGAAGAGGAAACAAAGGCAAATGGTGAAATAATTACCCAAATTGTCTGTTGTAAACATACATCGCAGTTTACAGACCAACTTCATTCAGTTTTTCTGTGCAATGAGGTATTTTTAGCAATTTCGGTGAGTGCAGTGTCACAATAACCGATAGAAATTATGGCCAAAACCACAAAAATAAGACCCCATAAAGTGAACTATTAAGAATTCTATATGACTGATAAGGCCTTAACTTAAACCTTACAGGTCTAATGGCAAGAACAGCACAGGAGGCTGTGCTTTTTGCTGCCAGGATAATGGTGACAGGAGGTACAGTATGTTGCCTTCCAGGGACCAGACTCACGGGGTAATTGTTGTCAAAGGGGTTGGTTACTTATTGCCTGGGGAGAGACAAGCACTATGTTCTTTTAGGTAGCAATTCTGCTGCTGCATTTGCAAGGACAAATTAGAAGGAAATCATTATGTACAACCTGGATGCACATTTGGGGCCAGAGACATATTCATGCAGATGTGTTGTTAGAGTTTGTGTCTCCCTGGCATCAGGCTTTCTAAGTAGCACTTATGTGTGACGGCCTTGTTAAGGGTGGCATGTGAGGTAAAGCGTGAACATTTCTGTTGTGCATGGGATATATGGATAAATCTATAGCACTATAGAAACTGATATAAAGGATATACAGTTGGCATGTTTTATAAATGAGTCAAACAAAATTTGACCTGTTTTAAAGATTTGAATGAGAGTTAAAATGGAGGTGTCGGCTGTTTGCTCCCTGTTAATGTCCTGCCTGATATGGATGAAAATACAGAACATAGCACACACAGCTCAGGGTAGGAAGAATGTTGGAAACAACATATATACTATACTATAATGAGTGGGATGTATTGATGGAGCGGTAAGTGTGAATAGACTACCTTGTTTTGTTTGAGAATGTAAAGCAGACATTCCCATGTATTTACAGGAAACACTGAATGCAGTACATTGACTGGTTGACTGTAATGACACTCCTCCTATAGGGAAATTGAAACCAGCAAGCAAGAATCTTAAATTTCACACTTGATTTTTTTTTTCACTCAGTTGTGCTCCTCAGGGTGCTGCTGCGGAGATTAGGATTTATTGGCACATGCTAAGAAGCTTTCCATTGTGCACATAGGTGGCGTGAAGACAGATGAGGGAAAGAATGGGAAGGGAGGGAGAAGCTACAAGGAGGGGGGAAATAAAAGTGAGTCATATCTTTGTTTTATTTTTTTAGCTCAATGTAGTACTTCAGTTGAACAGAGTTTTGTTTGAAGAGGATCAAGCAGGGAAAGCTATTCCTCTAAAAGCTGAATCTACCACCCTCTGCACCCTTATGCTCAAAAAACAGTCAAAAATGATATGCTTATACTTCACCGAGAACTGTGTCTATGTAACTAACGGATCCTTCAGAATTATGACAGCTAAAGCGAAATGTGCTTTTCAATATTGCAATGTGAAACAATATTGCCCCTGCTCTTCTCTTCCTCCACTCAAGAAGACAATTAAATTTCTAGAGAGCTCTTCATCACTTTCTGATAAACAAGGCCAAAATGTAAGAAAACCAGACCGAAGCAGAGGTATTTCTCAAGGTAGGTAAAGAAAATTAGCAGCCCACCTTATGAACATGTATCACTGTCTATCAGCCACATTTAGCAGCCATGGCGTCCAAGATTAATTTAATGGTAGCAACTGCTCTGTAACAAATCACAGGTCAGTAAACATCCTCCACAGCTGTCACAGGGATGAATAGACACCAGTAATGAGAACGTAAACACTCATGGACCAGCAAGTGCTAATGGCCATAACTTTATTTAAGTGATTGTTTCAGCAGGCTGCATTCAGCATTTATTGGCACACATTGTTGTGTGAGTTCTGAGTAACTTTGTGTAGGTGGATGTCACAAGTCAGGCAGTGTTTTGAGTTTGTTGTATCTTCAACGTTCGTGTCATCTACTGCAACAATTACATGATATTTTACATTACTAAAGTCTAAATCAGTTTCTCCAGAGATACAGTAATTATAGTTATACACTGTGGTGGCTGAAAATGTTCACGTGTTAAAATCCCTCAGCCAGTGTGTACTTAAATAAATAAATAGATGTATATACTTTATAGAAAGGGGCTATATTAATACTCACCGTTGTTTTGAGTCTGATACGAGTCAGACAGACAGAAAACATTTTTCACAAGTGTTGAATTGTGTGGTGACATTTTATTTTACATGTATTGTTTGTTCTCTAATGGTGTTGATATGGCTCTGTGACATGTGTTCAACCCTATCGTTAAGTGTTCATTCAACACTATGTCAGTGTTTATGTCAGAACTTAAGAATTTGCTGCTTTGCATTTCCTCTCAAATGAACCAGAGTTGGATTATGTCCACCCACATTCATCTTTAAAAAAGCAATACTTGCCTTTAATGAGCACCATTAAAATGAAGGTTTTTCAGGTTGTCTGAAACAACAGTGGACCAAATTAAAGGACAAAAAGTAGTATTGCCATTTATGAGAATAAAAGACTAAATAAACGCCCAATATCCTGGCACAATATTCTACTGCTGGAAAGTGCTGAACAATTTATCAAGTCAGAGATGGTGGTGAATATTACTCAGCAACTCTGTCTTCTAGAAATTACCTTTTATATGGTACTAATTTGCATCAGAAAAATGTGTTTTGAGAGAAATATAATGCTGCCCTGATTACGTTTGTTATCAACATAACGAGGAAACGTTCAATGAACATATCTGCAAAGGGACTCAGAATGCGAACCCCGGTCTCTGGTGTGACACTGACTTGCATGCGGTACAAGAACGTAGCACTTAATTCCCTGGAAACAATATTGCCTATGAGCTTAATCCAGGCATGATCCGGTCAATTACATTTCCCTCAAAACACAATCAACATAACAAATTAGCAACATATAAATGTAATTTCTAGGAGACAGGGTTGTCCTCAGTGGATATTCAGATAAGGAGCAGAATACTGTCAATATGTAAAAGAAGGAAGTGTGAGGTTTATTCCCATCCTGAACTCTCAAAGTCTGACAGCCAAGAATCTTGGTGTTACGTTTGATCCTACGCAACATAGCTAAAATGAGGTCTTTTCTGTCCTTGGCTGATGCAGAGACCCTAAATCACGCCTTTGTTTCATCCAGACTTGATTATTGTGGCGTCTTGTTGTCAGGCCTGTCGTGTTGTAGTACTAAATGTCTTCAAATGGTTCAGAATGCTGCAGCTAGAATCTTAACTAAAACTAGAAAATTGCACCATATTACACCTATTTTAGCTTCCCCTATTCATGTCAGGCCAGACTTTAAGGTGCTTCTAATGACTTACAAAACTGTAAATGGCCTTATATTCCATCCCGTGCTCTTCGCTCCCCAGAGTTCAAAAGGAAGTCAGCAGGCTACATCAGCCTTTTCCTATCATGGCCCCTTGTGCTGGAGTAATCAGACTAACTTTCAGTTAGTTGCTTATTATCTGATTAATTCAGGCCTTGAACCTGTTAACCATTATCTTTCCAGCTGGTTGGTCTCAGTTTCAGTGATTAAGCCTAGTACTCATCCATGTTTGTCCTGCCAATCAGAATACTGTGTAAAAACTTGTTTGTGTCCTACAAACACAGCTGTGTGCCTCACTCTCTCTCAAGTTTCTCCTCCTTGTCCTCTCTTTTCACTCAGTCTTCTTTGTGCTGGACCATCGGCCGTCCTGGGACCTCGCTCTCCCCTGGCTGTCGGTGCCTCTCTCCAGATGTTTGGATCTGGATCTTTGTCCTCCAGGAGACTCAGCCTTTTCCTCTTGTCTCTCTCTCTCTCTCTCTCTCTCTCTTTCTCTCTCTCTCTCTCTCTCTCTCTCCGTCTGTGTGTGTCTGTTTCTTTCTCCTATCTGTGTGAATGGTGTTCTTGAGTTCTGCCTCTTGTGAGTCTGTGTGGTTTGTCCTCTTTCCACACATCCATGGTGGAGAGGAGGACATGTGACTCAGGTCAACGTCCCCTGATCCATATAGAATTTTGTCATCATGATTGTCCATACTGTAATTCTATGTTGGTCTATTCTGTACACACGACTATTGCATGTCTGTCTGGCTTGGGAGAGGGATCCCTCCTCTGTTGCTCTTCTCGAGTTTTCTTCCTTTTTTTTTTACCATTAGAGGGTTTTTTCGGGGGGGGGGGGATTTTTCCAGCTCCTGTGAGACCTATCAATCCTTCTCCTGCTGACTTCCACCCTGTCAACCACACTCCCCGGGGAGACGCGTCCCTCCGGAGCTCCATCACAGTCAGCTGGAGACAAAACAAGTTGAAATCAGACACCAACACCCACAGCCACTGGGGAAATTATCCTCTAACAGAGAGTCTAGGGAAGTCAGACTTTTCTCTGCTCATCTTGGAACAGGGCCAACGATGAGTCAAGCTAGTGTCGTCTTCCAGTAACCATGGTTTTGGTGAATTGCAGAGAAGTCTGGGTGTAGAGGATAAAACTGGGCCACATTTGGATGAAGTTTTTTGCAGAATTCTGTTATATATATATTCATATAAATGACTATGTTTCAATGGTTAGCAGTTTTTTAATTAGTATGCTTCAAAACATTTTAAGCTTCACAAAGATGCAATGGCCTAGGCTGTCACAGTCTGGCTGTGTTTTCCATCCATGCACCAGATGCCCTCGGACTTTCCCTCCTTTCCCCATCACCTGACTGCCCCACCCTTCTACACATCTGTTCCCACCTCCTCACCTGCATCTCATTCCCTCATCAGCCTCTCAGTTCCATTCATTCCCTGCCAGACCATCAAAGTGGCTATGTGCTTTGTACCTTTGATTTCAAGCCACTGGAACTTGAACCTTACCCCAACTCTGCCCCTTTACCTGGACCTCTACTTGCCTGTCTGCCTGCCTTCCTACCTACCTACCCACCTGTATCTGAGCATGCCTGCCTGTAAGCCTTTAAACAACTCCACATTTGAAATAAATCACTGAACTGCACCTGCTCTGTCACCTTCATCTGCATTGTGCATTGTCCTATCCCTGTTCCCTGTATTCACCGCATTGTGACACAGCCTTGGATTTCAAAGAAAGTGGGTCTGTCCATTTGTCAACTGAAAAATGATATGGGCTGAAAGTCCAAGGATGCTTTTTACCCAATAAGTTGAGTTACATAAACAAAGAGAATAGTTTTTAGAGTAACATCACAAGACTTAGCCAAAGTGAAATTTCTTAACTGGACATACAAAAAGATGTTTCTACTTTGATAATTTGATATGCAGTTAAATTAGAAAATAGAAGCTTGGTCCTTTTTTAATTAACATTATAAAAGCTCAATAACATACCAGTTTATTAAAGAGCTTATCTCGTCCTTTTGCTTATCAGACCAATTAACACGGGGGGGATATTCTAATTGAAACTTAATTTAATAATTTCAATAAACAGAATATATGCTAAAGGAAATAGTGATTGTAAAAGTGTAGACGTTAAGGTGAAAATATTAAAACGATTTGAAGCCAGATTCCATAAAAATACATAAAGAAGATCTATTGTCAAAATTAACAAGGTGTTCTCCACATAAGATAAGTAATAAATATGTAATTAAAAAAAGAAAACAAACTGTTGGACTTGAAGAGGAGCAGTCTGTATGGATGGGAGAAAGTCTGATACTAAAAAGAGCTCATTTTATTTCTGTAAGACTGCAGACCTCAATTCTCCCTGCTCTGTCAAAAATAAATGACTTTCCCGACAGGACAGGTGGGAGTTGTAATAGAATGTAGACACAGTAATGGAACGTAGTAATATGAAATGGTTCCATTTCATAACAATGCGGTCCAACCCCTTATGAATAAGTCTAAAGTGAAGAGGATAGAAGGCGAGGATTTTCAGCCTGAGCTTAGCAGATGAGCAGGCTTATTGAAAGTAATAACCGTGCGAGTTAAAGGTCCAATGAAAATGGCCTATATCCGACCAAATTACTAGTTTCATCAGCTCCTTCAGGTGGGAGCTCATTTTTTTGGGGGGGGGCAAATGGACATGGGATAGAAGTAGCTGCCATCCCTTCAACATCTGAATGGGGATCTGCAGATAACTAACACAGACACATAATACATACTGCAGAATGCATGCATGAAAAAGAGCTTCACAACTTTAGAAGCATTGTATTCCTGAACACCAAGATTACAGCTGAACCTCCATGTCTGAATGTTACAGCTATAGATGTGGTGACTTTCACCCTGTGACTACCCTTGCTTGCTAATTTCGAAAACGCAGGGCTGCAATGACCTTCATTTATGACTCGCAGGGGTTCCGGTAATGGCGGAGCTGAAGAAAGTCAAACTGGGAGAGATGTCAACCTTGTTGTTTTTCAGCATCATTTCAAACTGAGGCCCCAGCTGACATATAAAGGTTGACTGACCTATATGATGGCATGGGTCGTGGTGGTCACCAGCAGGAGAAAAGACTGAAATGAAAGCCATTCATTTCTTTGGGATCCATTGGGAATTTTGTTGCGCCCACGTCAGAGAGGTGGGGGTTTGTTTGTTTTTTTCATTTCGATTTTTTATGGATTTTACATAACAACACAAGAAAGACATTATAACAACACAAGGACATGGCTGTTGCACAGACAAGACAAACCAATGGAAGGAGGGAAGGTTGCAGTATTAAATAGTTTTATGCATGCATTTCTATTGAACACATAGTGAGTCCATAGGAACACATGCATGCACATGATCTTACATCAACACATGCTTTACTCCCACTCATAAACATACTTGTATTTATTTATTGTATCCTATGGGCCATTCCCTCCCCTGTTCAGATACAACAGAGATGATGCAGCTTCTTCCATGCTTGTAGGGTTCAGAAAGTCCTCCGACCATTTATTTAAATTAATTAATTAAAACAATTTGCTTTTCTTACTTTCCAATAAAGAATTATGTGCTTTGTTGCAAGACATACTAATGCTACAATGTTTTGTGCAGGTGTACAATGAAGGCCTTTGGGCTGGATGCCCAGCAAGCAGTAGCTGGACATAGAGCTACATCGATGTTCAAGATCTTCGAAAGTGTATCACTAACAACATCCCAGAGGGCCTTAACAGCTGGACAGTGCCATAGAAAGTGCACAAGGGTGCCCACCTCACCACAACCATGCCAGCGTAAGCCTGAGAGGGTTTGATCCATTTTTTTAAGTCTAGAGGGGGTGATGTATGCTCTGTGCAGTATTTTCAGTTGTATTACCCTAAATCTTACACATTTAGATGAAACAAAGTGCCTCCAAATTCTGTCCCACTCAAGTGGGGTGAGTGAGATACACACACACACACACACACACACACACACACACACACACACACACATATATATACATATATATATATATATATATATATATATATCAGAGTGAGTCTGAATATTGCTGTCGGGGGAGGAAAGGAGAAGAAGCTTATATATGCCTGAAACCATTCCCCTCTCATTTGCAAGTTTTTTTTAGCCTGTTATCCAGATGTTCATGGCAACCTATATAGGTACCCTTCGAGGATATTTTTTACAATAATAGCTTTTAACTGCAAATGAGAGAGAAAAGAGGATTCATTCAGATTGAATTTTGTTATCATTTCTGACAATGGAATTATGGTATTGTCCTTCACAATTTGACCTAAATGATGTATGTTATGTCCTTGCAAAGGTATGTTGATAAATGCCTGCTGAAAAGATTGTATTTTTCCATAGTGGACACGAAGGGAACAGAAAATTATATCAATGGATTATTCAACTTTGTTGGGGTTTGGGACAATACCATACACATCAGAGAGGTGTTGATTCAGCTCTGGTAATTTTCAAACGTAGCTGTAATTGCAGGGCTAATTACATGGATTACATGTACACCTTTATATACGTTTGGATTTCAAAAAACCTAACACTCAGGGAGGGGCAGTGAGAGCAGATAGGCCCATTTATTAAATGGGAAAATGATTTCAGCTGAAAGTCCAAGGACATTTACTCCTGATACAAGTGAACAAGTCGGGCTGGATAGGTGTAAACAAACTGCCTTGTAGAGTTTTCTTGTTGGCATTAAAGACCATGTCCTGCAAAGAAAAATAAGTCCCAAAATAAAATTAATATCAAACAACTAAGCCAATGTGGAATTTTATTTGAAAGAACAGAAATGGGAACCTGCTTTTGAAATTTATGTGGAGACAACAAAGCAATGTTAGAGCTGACATGCCGTTGGGGTCAAGTGATCATCTTGTTTAGAAATAGAGGAACAGCCCTACCATGCTATCAACCTACAGCGTGTTGAGCTTAAGACTAATAGCCACTTCCCAGTATTGACAATAAACTACTTTTATTTGGCTTCAGGAGCTCTTTCCTTGCAGCATTCTCATGTTAGTTGTGATGATATGGACTCAAAAATACACATGGGATGGAAATCTGTGCAAAAGAAAAGCTCAATAATTCATTATTCCTCTCCCTTGCGCTTTCAGTGATGAATCGTTGTCATTACCTGGAGAGAACAGAGGAGAGAAGTAATCTCCAAAAGAGCATATATTCCTCTTCAAGACTTCAAGCATGAATAATAGATAATGACCTTTTCTGTACACTTGCTCTGAACTGCACGTGTCCAGCTTTAACTGAATATTTCTGTGGTTTCGGCTGCAAACACACATCAACATCTGGACATGAAAGGAGCCTTTCCACACAGATAAATAATCTAATCATTACTAAAGCTCAATGGAGAACATGCTGTGCTCTTACGAATTTATAATATACACAAGGACCCAGCCAACATATCCATGTTGGCCCCACATGGGTTAGTGACATGCTGGCTTTTTGGCATTCAGTGTTTTTCCTCTTCAACTGTAAAACACGCAGAACTAAAGTTTGATCAAATATTTCATAAGATTCATAAACTACTGGATATAGAAAGTGGAATTAGACATTTCTTCAGTCAGTGTTATGTTATCCATGTTTCTGTCCTATCCTTTGTTTTGTTTTTTTGTGAGCGTGCATCAAAACAATTTCCGATCAGTCGTACGTGATTGATGGTTCCAATAAAGTCTCAAACTTGATCACAATCAAGTTCAGTTTTCAGTTTTAGTAAGCCTTAAATTTTATTGGACATTCAATCAGTGTTGATCAAAAGCCTCACTGATATATATATACAATAAAATATGCAATGTGGATTATATTGTAAATATACTCATTAGGGAATAAGCAATTTATATTGTCTTGGAGAATGTGCGCATATTTTCCAAATTTTCACATTTTTTAAATATTCTTTCCAAACTTTAAAAACACTCACATTAACAAACATGGAGTTCATTCTCAGATATAGCAGCCAGCTAACACAGTACAACAAGAATGGTTATGGGCATTATGTGTCATGGAGATATTGGCTGTTAAGTTTAAAGCAATTATACTTCCTTTGCACCTCTTCCTATTCATTCGGGAAGACAAAAATATGCTCCAGATTTCTATATTGGCAGTAAAAGCACCATTATGCTTAAGTGTGTGTGAGGAGAAAATGTACCCAATGGTGAGTGGACAACAGCCAATGTCAGTGTCACAGTCCTTTCTGCCATTGACACTGCTTCACAATTCATGGCCGGAATTTGAAAAGCTTAGCTTCAAATAGTTGCTTCATGTTACAGAGGGAAGTTTGCAATGCTAAAGCATCAATTGCAGCATTTTCTTCGACAGTGAAGATCAAGTCTCTCCACCGGTGAGAGTGTCTGACATTAGGGAATGAATGAAAAAAAAACTCCATCTCCCCGCTGGACCCTTGGCATTTTGTTGGTAATTCAATGCCCTCAAAAGTAAGATTAAAGAAAGTTCTCCACGGCTTAGTCTGGTTTTTCACTGTAAATTAAAATACTGACATGTAAACAATGACAAATGTATGAGTTTCAAATGATATTGTTGTCCAGATACAATATGAATCACCACAGAAGCTCTGACGAAGACTTTGACTGAGTCTTCTTCCAGTGATTGCACAGTAAAATGAAAGGAGGATGGGATCAAAGTGGAGGAGAATTGCTGCTTTACACAAAATAGGTTCAAGAATTCCCTGTGAGGCACTTTCTTCAAGTTGGAACAAGCAGAGAGACCAGTATTTGATGTCCTCCCCTGGGTGCCCGTGGTGGCATGCAGGAACCATCAGCCATCGAGATGATGGAAATTCGGCCCTTGTAATTCCCAAATGTTCTCCCAAGATATGCATATAGATCTCCATCAAGTGCACCAACACAATTTAGATGAAAGTCCTCTGCAACAGTATAGCATTTCGCTGCTGTCCTTGGAGTCTGAGAATAACCAACAAAGAGGTCCATTCATTAATTATGCATGCTGGCATGTGCATCCTTTTGCAAATGGGGTACATCTATGAAATGTTGTAATATACTGTAGTCACATGCCCTGTGAAGACTGATGAAAAGGAGTTAACTTGTGTACATACTATGCTTGGTATTAATCTATAAACTCTAGAGCCCTTGGGTTAACATACAGCTTTTGAATGATATTTCATGAATTATCAAAATTGTAATTATCCATCTTTCTTCCTGTCTGCTATCTTCTGTCTCTGTCTCTTTGCTCTCTTTCATTCAATTTAGATCATTCCTGTTTTTCCCTATTGCTCTTCCTTATTTCCTTTCACCTTTCCTTAATTTCTTGCCTCTTTTTTCCTTCTTTTAATTTGTTAGATGTTATTTGCATGTTAAGAACACAGTTTGCAGTTTTCTCTGTGCTTGTTTTTTTTTCTTTTAAATATCTGCATGGGTTCTTCCTTTAGAAAATCGGGTCCATGCCAGCTGGTTATTGTCTGATTACTCTTTGCAATGTGGACAAAGCAAAACATACCTGACCCCTGGTCATCTTGTAAGTACTTTTTGGAAAGTAGTTTGTGGCTTGTGCTTAAAATAAAAGACATAGTTAATAGGTCTATTTATCTAATTGGCATTACTCACCAGAGGCAGTTCCATAATTCTTTGGCAACAGGACAAATAAAGCCTTGGCTACTTTTATACAGAGCGCAGTTTTGTACAATGTGTGTTCAAGTTTAAACATAAATACAACTTTGATTGGTGCTATGATAGAACATATAAAGTCTAATTATTATTGAAAATATTGCTTTTTATAATTATTATTTCCCATATAAACCAATAAGACATTTCCACCACCCACACGGATGATCGTAGGATGACATATCCTTATAAATCAAAGCATAAAGGCCTTCCACCAAAGACCTTTCACATCAGTCTTCTTCTTCTGTATGCAGCTAACACTTGTACCTGCCCTTGTGCCTAGTCTTGCTTGAGGGTCTAGTCAGTCAAGGGGATGAAATAAGCGAGCCAAAGTCAGTGGTCAGATTAAATACATTTCTTCTGTGAGACAAAAAAGGTGAGTCTAGCCTGGAGGAAGAAACTGCTTTCTGCATCTCCACACCTCTTACCTGGTGGTCAGTTAAAGTCACAATGGCAGAATGCAAAATGTATAATTATTTACTGGACATACACTGACCCAGGCTTATATACTGGTACTGAACTGAGAGCTTGTGAGAGTCCTGGCACACGCACACACTGTCCTCTTCTATGTACATATTTGTCTTTCATCCTCCTTTCAGATTAAAACCCTAGAAGGATAGTGGTGCATGCAATGAATGTGATGAATTAAATTACTTATCTAATCTACTCGCAGCAAAGGACTGTGAAGTGTTTGAAACTGAAGAAAAAAAAGTCACTTTTATATTCAGTCTTCAACTCTCCTGTGGATTCTTTAGACACAGCTTTAGGCAGCCAGTGTGAGTTTACATGTGCTGCGATTACATAGGTTGGTCCATAAACCAACATTTAACATCCAGAATGACACATTTCTGCATTTTTTTTTTAAAATTTTTATTTTTATTTATTTATTTATTTTTTTGCATATTATTAGCCCACTGTTTCAAATCAGAGATAGCAGATTAGGATTAAGACACAATCTGTGTCCATTGTGAAACAGCTGGTTTGGCGACCTTCATTTCTAGAATGTGTATTGAACCTCCAAACATCTGAGAGATCTTTTTTAAAGATTAGGCTTCTGCCAGGATATCAGACTGAATCATTAATGTATCTATCCCCCCCCCGCTGTGTTCTGTAGTCCCAATTAAAAAAGCCTAAATATCCAGCCCAGTTTTTCCTTTTTACAATCAGTTTGCAGGGCTGCAGGCTTTGCTGTGAGTCCCATCTGAGTGTTACAAAAAGGGGCCTTTAAAATTAGCCCTCTAATTGTCTAAATATTCCACTGAAGATCCAGCCAGAAGTCCTGAAAACAATATGTTTGATGAGTCCATCAATGCATCTTTCTAAAGGAAAAAAAAATGCTTTAATATAGTTTTAGCACAGTCATAAATAATGGTATTTAGTTTGTGTGCAAGAGATAACACATCCATTCATTTTACAGATTGCAAAATGATCAACCTGTAAAATGTCATTGTGTCACATAAGCTCTTCTTAGAGAAGACATTAAATACAAATGGATATTTAGAAATGTACGTTTAAACAAGATTTTCCTACCAGGTTACATTCAAGTTGGGAGGGAGAAAACAATCAGCTGGTGGGCTTATACTTTGTGTTAAGAGTTGAGGCACTAGACAGTGGCAAAAACACAGGGAAACTTTGAATGCTGAGGTCCTTTCTTTGATCACAGTTAATACGTCTCTAAGAGGATTAAACTGTCATATTAGATAGATTTGCCTCTGAGGGGATAAATATAAATCCTCCAAGTCTCAGCAGTGAAATCTGTAACCTCCTGCATCCTGCCACACATGGCAGCATTACTGAAAAATGCAAACCCTCCGCATTAGGTTTGCCATTGCTTGTCATGTATTATACAGCATGTCAGAATTCACTGATGACAAGAGAGTACAAGGATCTATCATCCTTCCAAAAATATTTGACATTAATATTTCAAGTGTATATATTGCACAAACATATCCAAACAGAATGGGGTTGTTTCATTGATACCTCCCTGACAACTCAGTACACACAGGCTTTCGTTAATTGTCAGATAAGACTGTTGGAAATGTTATTTGATTCTTGTCACCTGCTTTGAACCACCATGGTCAGAGGGAGAATAGACTCTGACAAAACAATCTCACGTTAAGATAAAATGTAAGCAAAAGTGCTCAAAAAAGAAGAAAGAAATCTGAACACCTACAATTCCATGATGACTAGCAACCTGTTTCCAATGTCAAGATTGAACTTTAAACTTCGAGATGTCTTAAGCCCAGTTCAGACCAAAGATTCGTGACGAGACAAAACCGATTTAGAACGTCGCAGGGAAAAGTCTCAGCTCAACTCTAGCCGGCTGATGGTGTCTCAGCCTGTCAAACTGCCAGCAGCTGGTCGTAGAATGTAAGGCGCGTCACCTGTTTCAACAGCCAATCAGCTCGTAGTGAGGTCAGCTGGTCATCTCGACCTGCTCGTTTTTTTATGTTTTAGTCATTTCATCAATACTAAAAATGCAACTGTAGCAAACAACTCACTATCACTATCCTCATTCATATTTAACAAATTATATCACAAAAAAGTCTGAAAAGCTGGCAGTTAGAATGGACGTACAGAGAGTCGTTGCTATGGAAACGATATACCGTCTCATCTAGTCCCTATTCTTGTAAACTGGCAGGTTTCAGAGCATTGCATAACTGAAGCATTGCAAGTCATCACGAATCTTTGGTTTGAACTGGCCTTTAATCACAAGGCTAGCTGTAGCCACTCCCTCCACATCTTTAACCACCTAATCATTTATTCAGACTACATTTATTGTTGCTTTCATGCCTTTTACAGTGATGATATTTTACGGCTCACACATCAAACAAGGAGGGATGGTAATCATTGCTCACAAACTGCAGTGATGTTCAGGCTATATCTGGAAAAAAGCATATTATTTGCACAATGCACGGTGGTCCCCCCACCACCACCACCACCCCAACCAGGTTGGGCAAAACAGGAAGAAACGAGGACAAATGTCTTGGTTCACTATTATTTAGGACTAAGACAGTTCAGGTTAGAGAGTTCTGGGGAGGCGAGTGGATTTGCTGGGATTAGTCGGATGCTTAATGAACCTCCTGGACTCCTATGATTATTTCACAAAGAGACAACTCAGGTTAAACAATGTGTGAAATTAATTTATAAATATTAATGGCCTTCCTAATGAAACCCCACTAATCCACCTGGATTTTGTTTGCAGGCTTGGTGCGAATTAGATGCTTTGAGCTGGCTCCTTTAGGCTGTTTATCTCAGGTGTTCATTATGAGCAACTGATCAATGCATTGATTAAATCTCACCAAAGATATATTCTAGCTTTTTATCAGCCTCTTATCATTGCCATCGAGGCTTTAGGTTCTGTCTCCAAATGAGGCATAATTACAAGCACACAGAGAGAAAGTGATCCACAAATGCAGGAGAGGGTGACTAATAATCAAAGCTGAGTCTACCACCAACCAGTCTTTGGTTAAAGGCTTGCCCGTGGGGAGCTGCTTTTCCATAGAATGGCTAATTGGTGAAAAAAAAATTATATACAAAATTCAAAATGTTAACTTGAACTTTAAAAGGATCTATTTTCAGATACTTCCTACCTTTCTTGGACCCATTAGGTCTCAGCCAGCCTTTACAATGACACTCAGTATAGACACAACAGCTTAATTCACACAAATACTTTAGCTAAAAGGGAGACTGAAAAAAAAAAGAAATCTAAACTTTTATTTTGCTACCATCATCACAACTATTTAAAAGGTAACCATTTTGATAATCAGCAGAACATTCCCCTGACTATATCGACCTTTTCCTGTGGCCTTTTCCCATGAAGAATTGAAATGCTGTGAGACAGCAGCTCTTAGCAGGATTAAATTGGTGCTGAGTAAAGCCCATTTTATCCTGACCACCGCCTCAGGATGCATAGATGCTACCATGAAGCCCAGACTTGGCATTTTACTCCCTGAGCTGCGGGTCCAAGATATTTCATCACAGCAAATATTTGTGACCACACATGCGGCTAAAGCACTTTTAACTCAGCATTTTAAATTAGATGGAAATCTGGTTCTTTTATGAAAATGCCAAGCAATGATGTCATTATAGATGCTCTGTAATTGTACAGCTACGCTATGTTATTGATTCCCATTTGCATGAATGCGTAGTCTTCCAGTGGCATAATTTGGAAATAGACAAATAGAGTAGAGGCAAAGGGAAATGAGAAATAAACAGAGACAGAAAAGCAAACACACAGAGTCAAACAAACAATACAAAGCGACAACAGATAAATAGACCAACAGATGAATAGAGACAGATAGCATATTGTTGTTTTTAGAAGACAGGCTCTGGTTGCGTATCACCATGCTAACGATATGGTCAGCACGCAGCAAAGATCTCATTCTTTATCTTAAACTGGTTGGAGTCTAATGGAATGGCAGTTTAACAGACTCGGACAAAGATGGCGGTGGACTGGACACCTCTGAAGGTAATTCAGTCATTCAGTTTTATTCTCTTGAACATTTATGACTGGTGGCAGAACTAGACTTCATGACCTGATGACTTGTTCAGTAGCTGTACATCAGTGATTCACTCAAGAGCCGTGGTTGGACGAGAGGGTTTTAATTTGCACAAAACAATCCAATCGGACAGAGTAACACAGAGAATATAAAACAGATCGTTTGGAATATTTATTAGTTTAATCACATATTTTACACCAGCATAGCATAGTCAGTTCAGAGATGTCATCATGAATAACAATAATAGCACATTTTATTTAAAGAACAACTGGTAGTGAAAGTTAGACCAATAGCAGACATCATTTAGAGTGAAATAATTGGAGATGTGTGGAAAGTAGCTGGTAGCAAAAGTTTTAAACAGAGATGGGATAAAAGTTAAGGATTATTAGTCACCAAATGACATATTTCTACCACAGTCGGCCCAACCATATATTTTGATTATTCATAGATTTACACTTATCATATTTCACAGGCCATATCCAATAAGTAGGGATGTGAAAATGCAATATTGCTTGAGAAATGGCACTGCTCTGACACAGCCGCACAGCACAGAGAGAGTGAGACAGACAGACACCTAAAAGAGAGACATTAAATGTTTGACGATATATGAAATAGTTTCAACAGTGCTTGTCATTGAAGAGACTGAAGAAGCAATCATCTGTAATATATAATAAACAAACAGTTTGACATATTTCTATGGACATTATGATCAGTTTTTCCCCACCCTAAAAACTTGTCACACATTGTAACTGACTGAATTCGCCTCTCATTAAGGACACTCCAAACAACCACCTTTACAGGCACCTTTCAAGCCTACAGGAGGTGAGTGCTTGACACTCAAAAGATAGATTTTGTTTAGAGTATCACTTTAACCTCATGAAAAATGATTTATTGTCTTGCACTCACACTCTGTTACATCGTTTGTACAAAGCAGCCGGCACATGGCGTCTCTGCACAGCTGCTGCTGTTGGGAATATTCAGCTGAAGAATTCATTTACCACTTTGGTTCAACTCCCTGTGACAGGCATGAAAGCTTGTTTTGTACCGGAGAGTGAAAGCGATAGAGGTGAAGTTCGGCTGTAATGCTCTGTGGCAAATTGATTATATATGAACTGCAATGAGGTACCTGTTCAGAGTATTGATTGAGAGACAATTGCTCTGTTCAGCTCAAAGTAAGCAGGCAACCTGCCTTTACTTTAATGAACTGGCAAACATTTAGAGCTTGAGCCCTGAATCCCAAATCAACCTTGAGGCCCTGAGGGTAGAATAATGGCATAAGAGGTCAGGTAAAAGAAAAAATGTAAGTGGTTCATCTAAATGTGGCCACATTTTGCTTTCCCTGTTCCTTCTCTCCTTTTTAATTTCCACCTACAGAACAAATTGGAGCTTGGTGTTTCAAGGTAATTAGGTATTATGCAACGTGCCTCTCTGAATCTCATTTTAGGTCTCTCAGTCTGTTGAGCTAACATGCGTCGTCATACAAATAATGTCACCAAATGGCTTCTGTAATTTATTACGCGCTGCAGTTTGTTTGTGAAAGTGGCATGCATATTATTCCTCCCCTTCTGTTTTAGAGCAACTCTGACAGGCACAGATGTGAGATACATTGAGAGCATTAAGCCTCCAGCCCCACATCTTTCTCTCCCTCCTTTACCTCCCCCAGCAGTTTGTGAGAAATGATCACTTGTGTGGCTTGGCGCAGGATGCTGCAAGGCGTCATATAGACAGGCCAATAATAAGGATATGATTCTACACTCCACCACCTGGACTGGAAAGGGTGGGGAGGAGGAGAGGAGAAAATGAAGAGGTGAAAGGAAAGGGGGGACAGGGATGGGAAGATGAGAGGGGAACTGATGGAGGATTTAATGGTGTTTGTGTGGAGCCACGGTCCCAAGGCTCTGTCTGGACCCAGTGGCAACAGAAGCCTTCAGTCATGAGGGAAGGCTTTCCACAAGAGTCTTTGCTCCAGTTTCAGGCACAAGAGCATTAGTGAGGTTGGGCACTAATGTTAGGTGATAAGGCCTAGCTCGCAGTCACTTCTAGTTCATCCTGAAGGTGTTTGATGGGGTGGAGTTCAGAGCTCTGTGCTGGCTTGCCAAGTTCTTCCACACCAAACACAGAAAATCCTTTCTATGGACCTCACTTTTACTGTCACGGTGAAACAGGAAAACCTGTTGCTGATGTTGACTGGGCTGTCTACATACTTTTGGCTTTGTAGTGCATCTGCATTACAGGTTGATTGATGATCATGACATGTTGGGGATTGGGGATTTTACTGCACAGGCATATCTTTTATTTAGAAGTGCATACACTAATATAACATATGAAAGCAGATCTAAACAGGTGAAGCTGAGGGGGTGGATGAAATGCTACACAGCTCGCATGACAACACGGAGCAGCAGCTGGAGCAGCCTGACAATAGCTGAGTTATGTGTCATTTAAATGGCACGTCAGAGAGTGTAAGATGATGAAACGTGTGCTCTATAGAGGAGCAATGAGCTTGAGCCAAGTAGACTGTTCTGACTGAACTGAACCAAATTTTGGCTGGCAGTGTTGAGGTGTGTTCAGACTGAACGCAAAGTGCATTCTGATCGATGGCTAGGACAAAACACGGATAACCATTGGTGTAGCTTTTCCTCGTTGGAGAGCGCTGAAAGAAGAGAAGGGACTGAGGGCAGACAGGATGTCGTGTTACTGCTCTTGGACAGGTTGGTATTTGTAAAGTATTTGGAGTAGGCTATGTAGCTATTACATTTACTCTACCTAAATAATGGATTATTGTCTTGGAACTGTGGAAATTAATGTTGAGCCTCTCGTCTAACTCCCAGTGAGAAGGCATATTCCCCAAAATGTTGTCATATTACTTCAAATAAAAGTATGAACGTTCTCCAACCGCTATGTAAAACACCTCATTCTTTTTTGTCCACATCTAGGTACCATTTATTTACACGGTTGTGTTGGTCTTGCTATGATAAACTGTTTAGAGCATGACCATATGAGAGTGAGCAAACAGTGGAAATACTGTAATCACTAATGCCTACAGGGAGTCAATCAGTCAGTAAATCCTGAGCCTAGCATAAGCAGCAATAGCCAAATTAATCACCTGGAATAAAGTAAGGTCTGCAAGGTTTGCGTTTTTCATTTTTCAAAACGACACAAAGAAAACAGGACTAGCAGCAAAGATTAAGCACACGGTATTTGACACCTAATAAGTCTGAGATCTGATAGATGGTCCAGAGAGAGGGAAGAGTGGGCAGAAAAATAAACTGTTTCCAGCCACGTTTGGTGCTCAACAAACAGCTGCTGGTGTAACAGGAGAACGATGCCAGACGGCAGTGGAAGCCATGATCTCTGTTATTGTCACTGAAGTATTAAACTGTGACAGCACGTTAAAAAAAAACACGTGCTTCACGTGCTGACCCCCTCTTTCTCATCCGCTGTCTCTTTCTTTTGGTACAGTTGTATCATTTTTATCTGCCTTCTGGCTACGAGGCAGCTGCCCCTGTCAGAAGCTGATTTATGACTTAATTCTGTTGTCACTGATGCATAATCGAAAGACACACCTCTTACTATCGGAGCTGGAGAGCAGACATTTAATTGCCTTTGATTGCGGTGTAATTAAATCTTTAAAGCTGCAAAATGTTACGATACAAGCAGAAATACTGAACGCCATGACACGTTGACACTTCAGCAGCAGGAGAGCTACAACAAATTACAAAAAAAAAAGTTGCAATACTAGCATCAACCAAATTACAGCAGCATCTGTCATAAAACTTTATTTAAAAAGCCACACATATATGCTATCTGTCTCATACACACAAACACACATTTACACACACAAAGACCTGTGCACTTTGCTCAGCCATTGTGCAAATCCCAAATGTTATATCTGAAGGGGACAAAAAAGCCCATAACACCAGCAGCTGTTCTGTACCAATTTGTCCTCTGACTCTGACATGACCTGCTGTCTACTCAGTATGACTGTATGTGTGTGTGTGTGTGTGTGTGTGTGTGTGTGTGTGTGTACATGTGTGCACTAATCCTTCCATACAAACCCCATATAAACTGAAGTCAAAAGTTTAAAAAGTATTAAAGATGGTAAAACTAAACTTAAGTAGAACATAACCTCTCTATGCTGAGCATGCTGTTAATCTGACCTTTGTGCTTGATTGACAACTTCCTCACTCCTGTTTAGTAGTTTCTATTAAGGCAAGAGAACTTACACCTTTATCATTCTTATTAGCTCATGTAGTTTGGTAACAGACCTTTTTAACGGCAGACATTTTGACATGCCATAGCAGGAAAAGGACAGGTGTAATTAATATGGCTACATACTGTTTAGTCTGCGACTTCATCAAACTTACAAGAAGTAACGCCATTCTTTGTGTCCAAGTTACCAGAAACTGTGTTCCAATAAGGCCCTTTTCAGAGCAGCCATAGTAGGAAAAGCACAGGTGTTACTAATAACATTAACAATGTCTCTGTTCTATTCAAGTGTCCCGGTAACCGTGTGACAGTGAGCCACCGTTAATTGTATTATTTACACCTGTGCTTTTCCTACTGTGACGTGTCAAAATGTCTCCTGTGAAAAAGGCCTATATTGGATTAGTTTTTTTTCAACCATGCTCTCATGAAAGTGCCCCTTTAGTGGCTTTCTGTACGTTTTTTTTTTTTTTAACATTTTCATCTTGTTCTTCTTTATTTGGAATGCAAAAAGCATCTGCAAATAACTGTGTTTGTGTGTTAATGGTTGGTAATGACACGACATGACAGAGTGAACTGGCAAAGGATAAGTGTAGTCTGTACTGGCAAGAAAAGCGCCCATCAACATTCAGGCATGGCTTCCCTTGCTTTCAGGAGGATTTCAAAAAGGTATCTAATGACAATCCAAACACCTTTTTTAAAAAGAGCACAAATAGCTGATTTAACTGACCCTTTTTTTTTATATAGAGAGCATGACTCATTACAGTCGCATTACATATCAGGTACTTGCTCTAAGTTCTGGGGATCTCCGTGGTGTCTGGCCATTCAGGCATAATAAATGTTTCCCATGTTGAGCATGGATACTAGTAGTTTAATAAGATGTAGTCTTTCAGAGAAAAAATGTGAATGTGAATGGCTTTGTGAAGGGCTTGAGGAAAGCACTATAAAGCAGTTAGAATCTTTATTTTAAAAGATTTTTATCAAAAAAAAAATGGATGAAGGCTGAAAAAGTCTTGATTAATCATGACCTTACACAAATATTATTACAGATTTGTGCGGCATTATATGACCTGAACAACCTAAGACAATGTTGTCATCATTACTATTGGCCAGATGTAATAGAATTTACACCTGTAATGCAAAACTCCTTTGTTAACTCAATCTAGTTGTTATACATTGATTAGCCACTGTAACTGAAGCTTGGCAGGACTGTAGCAAGCATCAGTAAATCTAAGGGCTTGACTGAATGACACAATTTGACCCACTACAGTATGAGTAGCACACATGGCCACAAATACACTCGCACACATATACAGTACATAAAGCCAGCTGACAGCAGGTTATGTACTATGTATGTATAAGATTTAGGGAATGCAGACTTCAGCATTTCCTCTTTACAGTGCTGACATCTGACATCTAAGGATCATTTGAAAGGCCCAGTGATGCAGCTGAGACATGAAACAGAGAGACCTGAAAAAGACATAAAACTGCTCCATATCAGTTGAGTGTCAGATGAGACGGAGAAAGAAGCCTTGCTTTCAGTGAGATTTTTTTTTTCCACAAACTGTCAGCTGTAAAAAAAGTTTCTTTAAAATCCACCAAACATTGTTCTTTCAGTGTCGTTTTTCTGTGCGCAGATTGTCTTCTTTTCACTTTGTAATGTAGCTTGCTATACTTCAGTCATTCCTCTGTTTGTCTTGAAAGCAATGCCACTGTCATAACACATGTACTTGAAAAGTTCTGAAAAATTCTCTCTCCTTTTATCAGACCATCCTCAGTCTTAAATCCAACAAAAACAAACAACAGAACAAAAAAGGGTGAAAGACGTGCAGACAGGAATTGTGGTTGGTCTATAAAGGATCCAAGGTGAGACGAATGTACAGACGCAGAAAGAAGAAGAGAGGATGAAGCAAGGCGACTTGAGTGCCATGATTTCACCATGTAAGTACATATAATACATAAACATGTACTGTCTATAACCTAATTTAGTACATATAACTAGTGCTGGGTAGAAGACCTCCACAGCAGCCTGTGAAGCAGGACTGTGTAGGACTGATTCAAAAAAGGTGCCAGAAATCCTCCACGGGGATCTTGGTTCATGTTGGTCTGATAGCATCACACAGTTCCCGACAGAAATCTCAGTGATGCATTCACGCTGTGAAAATCCTGCTCCACTTTATCCCAGAGAGGCCTTGTTTTAAGAACTAATGTCCTTGTCATGTTCTTTGAACTATTGCATGCTGGGTGTCATGGTGCCTTATTCCTCTGTGTTCAATTGAGAAAACATTCTGACTGACCAGGTGGGAATGCACCTTGTCAGGAATAATGTTTGATACACTTGCATGCAGATGAATTGGCTGATAAAAACATGCCCGATGTGTGCCAAGAAAATCCCTGGCTTCACCACCACCAACTTCAGCCGGCACTCCTGACGCTAGGCAGGATAAATGTGTGAATTCATGCTGTGTGCAGCAGCAGATAACCACTACCAACAGCAGGATGCTCTTAGCCTGAAGGAGCCATTGTTTTCTGACCGCTCTCCTTAACAAGAGCTTCACAGAATTTGTCGCAATGTCTGCCTCTCTGTCCCTCTCTTCAGTCACATCTCCACTCTCCCAGGCCCCTTCAGCGTTATTCTTTATCTTTCCACCAGATGCCCTCAGACTTTCCTCCTGTCATTACAGATCCTGACACTCCCATCTGCCCTGTAATCATCTCATTCCCTTCACCTGGCCTTCCCCTCCGACCTCCTCATCTGCATCTAATGCCCTCACCAGCAAGTCTGGTCATTAAAACACTGAGACCATCCTGCTGTCTTGACTATGCGCATGTGGGTCCTTCCCCTGTTGCCGCTCTTCTGCACCCCTGTGACAGAATTGCAGTTTCAGGATGTGTTTTGTTGCAAATTCTGAACAGCAGATTTATTCGCTTTCTGGCGGAGAGTTACATGAGAAGATTGATACCACTGTCATGTCTGTACAGTAAATATGAAGTGTAAGTCTGAGTCTACTGAATCTGCATTCAACCCTTTCATCCGACTTCTGATACAAGTTAACCATTACCCTTCAGAGGCTCCATAACAAACCATATGATAACACAGAATTACAAGTTCATTGAGAAAACTTTCAGTTTCAGCTCTTTCTCTCTGTCTCGCACACCCATTTGTGTGTACTGTTTGTCTCTCTTGCTCTCTCTCTCTCTCACACACACACTTTTTTTAGATGAGACGGTAAACATCAATAACATCAAATTAAATTCCCATCCCTATAAACGCTGGTTCACTGATGCCAAATAGCATCTGACCTGTTTTCAACCCTAATCTGATCGACCAGTGACGCAGGTTTAACCCATGTCGCTATCAGTCTTAACAGAGTTTCATTCTGGCTCTTTTTTTTTTTCTATATTGTTATATTGTTTCTTGCTCTCCAAATCTCTCTTACTCTGTCTCTCTCTGCTTTAAGACAGTGTTCTGAACATCTTAATTACGCTATTAGTCTGTAAGTTAGAATTGCAAACAATTGAGAGCTCGGTTCCTAAAGTGTAACATATTAAAAAAAAAAAAAATTAACTAAAAATAACCTTTGTCTCAAAGGCTCCTGGTAGTTTTCAGTAAAGCATGTGAGTGTTTGATCTCAGTGTTTGAATACAGTCACTCAGACCTCAATTTCTACATGTTAACATGCATGCCCTCCTGATGACACACTAGTCACAAAAGTGGGACATAATTTCTTAGTAGCATTTGCAATTCCTCATCCCTCCATTCTCCTCTGTGGGATCCCTGAGGCGGATCACTAATGGTTTTTTCTTTGATAAACATTATTAATATACAGTAGTGGCAAGCATTGGCACATGAATTAACATTCATAGTGGCCCACTTTCTCAGTGTCTGTCTTTGCCAGTTGCTGGTTTTAAACTGAATGTTCTTCAAATTGTGGGTTTAATGTTCAACAAGCGGTTCTCATATAAACAGGGATTTAAACACTGAGGGAGTCACTGCAGAGATGTATTGGTGATGGTGCTACGTATGTATGTTGTGTTGCTACCTCACCATTGTGCATCGACGCAGCCAGGCTCATCGCAGCCAATGCTTCCACAGAATGACGGTACTTTAGGATTGTGGGTAAGGGACTTGCTCAGCTCAACAAATGCTCGACCTCGATGGCCTCGTTCCAATGTTGCCCCAAAACTCTATAGGCTCTGTCACATTAGCCTTCCAATGAACAAAACTGCCCCCCATCCAGCCCTGAAAAAAAGGACATGATGTCACAGTTCCCGTCTTTTGCATGAAAGACTAAAAAAAAAATCAACAATAAAGCCCTCAAATACTTGTCAGTTTCACAAAAAATAAGGTAGCTTGAGGGCAGTAATATAGGGAGTGGCTGATTAGGGGGAATGGAGTATAGATTGACAACAGACAGGTACTGTGCAGGTGACTGAAGAATGGTGCAAAGAGCTGGGACAACTGCTGGATAGGACAGGATCTGGAATGACAAAGAGTGTTACAACTGGCTGGCTGAAAATGGGCAGCAAGGTCTTTGAATAGTATACATATGAGGAACAGGCCAGCAAGCTTGAACATTTCTGGATCCGCACTGAGTCTGACAACCAAAAGTCCACTAACTTTAAACTGTCTTTACTTAAATAATTGAGGTTGTTTTAATTTAATGGCACTCCCGTTTTTCTGTTTCTTTCTGTTTCTGTTCTGTCAGCAGTAGACCGGAGCTCGCACAGACAGTACCTTCAGTGATATGACACTGACAGGCTAGTGTGAGTTTAATGACAGGCATCAAAAGAATAAAGAGAAGAGAATGGATTTATATTTACCTATTAAATCTTAACTAAATTCTTCCATGCTGTGTATGTGTATGCTCAGTCAGGATTTTTTACTGTAAATAGCATCGCAATATCATCATGTGGAAGGGCAGACGTGATAATGGATGGTATAGGCTGTACCTGTCTTTGTGAGTGTTAAGACAGACTTGTGCAAATACAGCAGTGAAGCAGATGGGTCTTCTTGATTCTGAATCCAGCAGACACAAGGGCTAATAATAACATGCCTGTGTCTAATGTTGGCATTTCCCCGTTGTCACAACTGCTGTCATTTCATTGTTTTGGTGTCTTGCTGCTTTGCTCACATGCATGATCCCCAAGTGTGTAATCACAAACTATGCTGCTTTCTGATCATGTAGAGGTAACATTTGCATGAATAGTCATGACTGTTACATTGCACCTATGCTGACATAGGCCTGGCACTGCGGATAAATACATATAGTACATTTATAATGTCCAAATGCTTTTAATTGTGGTTAAACATAAGATTCCTTTGTGGAAAAGGGATAATTACAAAGTTTATTTCTCTTTGTTAGTTAGTAGTATCTTGATTAAACAAATTCAATCCAGATGGTGTGGTGTACTGCTCCTTTTTATATTGTGCCGAAGCCAACAAAAGGCCTAATTTTGTCCCCTGTGGTGTTTGTGTTCTGAGAGTGTGGAATTTTCTGTTTAGTCTCTGTTTGTTCTTGTGTTGTATCAATCTTTGACACCTCAAACCCTGTATACAATCCAAACTTACAGGGGAAATAACTGTTACTGCAGCGACCCAAATCCTAAATGTATTCATAATAAATGTCTTCATAAAAATTTTTGTCTTAAAACGCAAAATTCCTTTTATCACTCGTAAAATAGTGAGTGGAAATGTGATTTTAAACCAGAGGAGAGATGCCAACCACAGTAAATATCTGAAACTAAATCTGTGTGCTTGTGAGAATGAAATTACATTTAAACTGCATTGGTGGTGGAAGAGTGCAAATGAAATACAAAAACCAGGAGAACAACAGAGGAATCTTAGATTGAGGCTGAGGTGGAAAAAGAGTTGAGGAGACAAATGAAGACAGAGAGAAGGAAGGACTGAGGAAAGCAAAGATGTATGAGCATTGCGTTTCCCGTTTTACACAGGGGAACAACTGAATAATTGATAAAGACAAATATTAATGTGATGGGAGTCGTTAATGTGTATTTCCTCAGCATATAATATCCTAAATTAAATTAAAGTTTAAATTGTATGCCATCATTACAGCACTCATTAAAAAATAAACCACTGTGTGTGTAAATATTTGCCTTAATGCAAAATGAGATAGAGGAGATAGGAGGTTTTCTTCCAGCAGACATATTTAGATTTTACTTTTAGCTACTTTTAAGTATCTCATGGATAGTCTGCTTGAATTTGAACGATTGTTTCCTGATTGGTTGTGTTTGATTAACTGTTTATCAAGACTGAGAGTTTACAGACAAGCTAGCGCCTCTGTAAGGCTGTACTTAGGGACAGTGGTACTTTGAGCTATATGCTAACGTCAGCATGCTAACATGCTCACAATGACAATGCTAATATGCTGATGTTTACCAGGTATAATGTTTACCATGTTCACCATCTTTGTGAAGCTTAGTTTTGCAGGTATTTGATTATAAAACGAAGTATTAGACAAAGTAATATTTTGACATGATAGCGCTAGATGAAAAGTAGGGGATCACCAAAGTTATTGCAAATCATCCTGAGAGGGACATAAATATCACGGCAATCCTTTCATTAGTCGAAACATTTTTACTCAAAACCACAAAAGTCAACCTCATGGTGACGCTAGAGGAAAAGTGAGGGGATCACCAAAGTCATTAGGATTCATCCTATGGGCACCATGGATATATGTACCAAATTTTGTGGCAATCCATGGAGTAGTTGTTGAGATATTTCAGTCTGGACCAAAGTGGTGGACCGACCGACAGACTGACCACTGAGCCACGCCACTCGTTTATAAGCATCTAGATAGTTTTGCTGCGACTTGCTGAGGTTTGGAGATACTGGTTGCTGCTCACTTCAATACAGTAAAGCTCAGTTAGGCACTAGGAACAAACAACAAGTACCACAAAATGCTTGGATTATTGTGATTTTTCAAAATGTAACTATCCAGCTCTTTGAGTACTACAATTTAAATGCCCCTAAGTATATTGTAATGGGTGAGCTACAGCCAGTAGCTCCAAACCTCAAGAAAACTCCCAAGTCAGCCTGGATATGGTCAGGGTTCATTGTGTTTTTGGGTGAACTGTCTCTTTATACTAAGGAGAAGCAGTAGAGTCGAGGTGAGTACATTATTTAGTGTGTGTATGTGCTTGTGTGTGTCTGCATTTTACAAATGTGTGTAAGACTCAGTGTCTCACTATAGAATTGGCCATTTTCTGTTGATTATGTGGCTTCTTTTGCAGAGTGACTGAGTGACAGGACCGGCTGGGAACCAGTGACACTGTGTGTGAGAAATGACTTGTAATAGGCTATTACTGCACAAGAACTCCTCATCTCAACAGTCTGCCTCTGGGATCTTCACCGCCACTGGAGGGAATACAAAACAGAGAGAGAGAAAGAGAGATTGAGATTGAGATTGATTGACTGGCAGAAAGAGGTAAAGATGCCAGGAAAAAAGGACAAAAAGGCTCCAGAGAAATGACGTGAGTTAGAGGGATCACTTCACCTTTTAAAAGGGGAGAAAGAAATCCTTAACACTGGGCCCAGCACATAAAGATAATTCTAGGGCTTATTTACCACCGTGCTCACCATGTTCTTACGCCAGGAGGATACATTCATAAAGCTTCCTCATACTGGTGGTGAAATTTAAAAATTCTTTTGAAAATCCTTTGATATTTTCAAAAAAAGATGCTGTTTGCTACTCAGGAAGCATCGTAGTCCCTCAGAACTTTATTTTTCTAGATTTTTGTTTAGTTTAGTTCTGTTTTGTCTTTCAGACAGTAGGAATTTTTCCTGACAGTCAAACTGTATGAAGATACTGCAGACCTTGGATTTTCCATTTGAAAGTACAGTCAAAACAAGTGATATCTGGGGCTATTAACTTAAAAAATAAAAAATAAATGTATCTACAAGGAACTGTCATACAGTGTTGAAAATAAAGTTTTATGACTTTAAAGCTAAAGGGGAAATTTGAGGGATATATTTAGAGCATTTGAAGTTAAGAGGCTCTATCTTATGAAAACAAGGTCAACCATACCTTCTCCCTGAGATAAAAGTTATTCTCCATTTCAGTCAGACATTTCTGTCAGGAAACTGACCATTTATACGTAACAAATGGATATGCAATTTGACTTGATAGAAGAGGCTCTGCTTTTCGAGAGAGCTCCCAAAGAGTCTGGGCAGCAACAAAGATTCTGCTGGGAAAATGAATCCCCCTTAACATACACATTCATACAAGAATATTAGATCTAGTAAAGTCAACAATACCAAAAAGCTAAGCACAAAGAGAGGTTGGGGTGGTGGAAGGAGATGCAGCAGCAAACAATGGCGTGAGCATGGAGATATCAGCAGAGT
The DNA here is from genome assembly GCA_005408345.1 of Macquaria australasica. Classification (NCBI taxonomy): domain Eukaryota; kingdom Metazoa; phylum Chordata; class Actinopteri; order Centrarchiformes; family Percichthyidae; genus Macquaria; species Macquaria australasica. Next base: position 12,914 of record SEMN01000196.1, on the reverse strand, counting down.
AGTCAATAATACCTGGAAGTTGCCAGTCATCTCGTAGCCAAGCTGCTGATGAATGAGCCTCTGATGGTGGAGCATGAATGAAGCAGCTGATGCCAATCAGCTCATAGGGCTGCGAAGTGAGAGGAGTCATTTTGGCATCCAGGGTTGGGGAAGAAAAAGTCCTGTTCATTTTCTGCATGGACAAAGTTGGTGACTGGCAGTTGGAGCACTTCCAAGACTTGGATGGGCATGAAACTCTCCTGGTTGAAACATCCATACAAAAGAGAAGCAGCTTCGTCACAAAATATCTGTTTTTAATTTTGTACAGCGTGAATGAATTTTCCTTCTTTAGGCTGAAGGTAATAGGACATAGTGGTCACATTCGGGTCATTTGTAAACCTAAAAGCAGTAGTGCAGCTCTCTGTCTCCAAGGATGACCGGTCAGGGTGCAGCCGACCTGTTCAGGCGAGGCTGTCTCTGTCTCAAACGGGACCAAGGTCATTGGAGATAAATGGCGTCATGACCCAGACTCCATATACTGTCTCCTCTTTGTCTCTGAGATATGCACTGAATATGATGTGGAGTAACCTACAACGTGATTTATGTTAACTTAGGTAAGCATAGTTCCTTGTTTAGAATCTTCACACATCTACAGCTGGGTGAGGAATAACCTTATTTGGACACACTAAACTAAAATGATAACATGGTAAACATTATACCTGCTAAACAGCATGTGAGCATTGTCATTGTGAGCACCATGCTAGCGTAGTACAGCTTCACAGAACTGCTACCATGGCTGTAGACTCAAAGTCTTGTTTTCATAAAAAGTCAAAGGTACAAGCAGATTGTACATAAATACGTATGTAGAGAAGTTATGATTCCCATTATGCATTTTGCTAAGAAACATATGCGACAAAGGACGAGCAGAAGCTAAAGCTGACAATTTTTTGTAAAACGATTCCACAGTCTGCAGTTTAAATTAGTTCACTTTTGGATTCTGGGTCAATTTTAGATACATTCTTAAAATATGATCCCATACTTTGTTCACAACTGCAACAACAAAGCGTTTTAAATTCGCTACAGCTCTGATTCTTGCCTCTGCCTGGCTACTTCTCCACAGCAACAGTGGCTCATGGGTACTGTAGTATATGGAGCCATCCACCATGCCAAACCTACGTAAAAAAACACAATTTCTCAGAAAAGAAAATAGTTAAAAATAGTGGTCATAACATAAGCCTGTAGAATTGTTACATTATCCAGGAGACTCCTGTGCTTCTGTGTTGAGGGACATTAATATCAGTAAAAGAAAACTGTCAAACAGCATTTTACTGAATTGCCACGTTCACGGTCCAATTCTTTACACTCTGAGAACTTTCCTAAAATCACTCCTAAGATGGTTGCTAAGAATTCTATGGTAAAAGCCCATGTGAATTAAAGAGGGATGATAGTGTAGATATTGTTTAGATTGCATGAGAGAAGGGTGTGTTTGCAATGGGAAATAAAGTTACAAGCAGCACACAGAGGAATAACAAGAACACTGACCCTCCAGTGAGCATCTTCTGTGTGACTGCTCTGTGTAACGTGACTTTAACAGCCCTCCAAACAGGGCATGATATTTCACGTCTGATTTCTACCTACCTTAAAAGACGATTGTTTTTGAACAGAGAGGTGCTTGTGCCGCAACAGCTCTCTGTCTCTATCTGGTACAAACAAAACCAAAACGATCCCATACTGGGAATTGAAATGGAAGTGGTCAAAGAGCCCAATCCACAAATGTATCTGGCTTGCTGGCTCCCATCTGGACACCAATCAGTAACAACAAAGTCTTTGATGAGGAGCACTTTTCCCACTGTTAGCTTTAGTGTTTGCTGCCCGGCCTGATCTATTGTTAATTTACCCATTTATTTGTTTTTTGTTTGTTTTGCCTTCTTACATTTTTTGGTCTATTCAGTGTTTGGTGATTTTTAAACAGGACTTTTAGTTATCAAGATGTATTTCTTCTTATTGTTTTTACTTTTTTCATTCTAACTGAAACTTGGTTAAGCTGAGATCAAGTTTACACACGCAGAGACGTCTCTGATTGGATAACCTTTTCGGTTCTAATAGCATCTGCTCTTCTTATGATACTGCAGTATCAAATTGGTCTGATATTGTTTGTCCCCCTTTGTCCGTGTAGGTTCACCCCATAGTCCACAGCCATGCATGTCATGTGATCTGAATAGTCTAAATTGTCCACAGGTGTGATTGTGTCTGTCTATGCATTCAACTTTTGATAAATAAGTGACTTGTCCATTTGTCTTTCACACAGCACTGCTGGGATCGGCTCCAGCTCCTCATGGCCCTTAACCAGGGTAGAGTATAAATGGATGGACTAAAAATTTCTACACCAATTTTATGGATATTTGTGCTTGTGGTCCGTGTTGTCCGTTAAAGCTAAAACCCTTTCCGTGCCATTCGCAGTGAGCAGCATTCTCCTGCCTGACCGAGAGCCTGTCCCACACCGCCAGTAAGTGCCAGCTGCAGCACAAGTGAGATTCCTAATGGCAAATCTGCAGAGCAGCCCAGTTTTGGAGTGAACATTTATTACCTGGCTGTTAGCATAAGCTCCTTATCCTGTCTGCCTACTGCTTTTCTGACAAATGTGCAAACACAATAAGCACTGCATGCACAATTGGAGATGAAGTTTTTTTTTCACTTAAAAGAAAATTGAATCTGTGATTTGAAAACTGAGAGTGAAGCACTTGATACGCAATTTGGTAGTGTACGTAATGAATTGTTAATCTAAAGTTTTTGGAGTAGCTTTGCTCTTATTTTTGCTCTTAGAATATAAAAAAAGTAATATCTATGCAACAGACTTGAATGTCTTTATATCTTAATTTTGTGCAAAGTGATTTTCCTCAGCTTTAAAGATCTTTAAAAGCAAGATATAATTAAGGATTTTAACAGTTTAAATGTCTGTTTGCTGACATTATGCAGCAGTTGTTGATTGTTCAGCAAGTCTGTCTTTTAATGACATAAAAAAAACATCCGCACAGTTATGATTTTTGCCATATGTCTTCATTGCCCTAGGCCAGTAATAGCAATAAATAAAAGGGCACTACTGCAAATTTTCCAGAAGACATCATTACCTGCCAGCTGAAATGACAAAAATAATTCATGTCACACACATGTTTTCTTCCTTATATGTAACAAATGTTTTATATGTTGGCAGGGAAGAATGAAAGGGCTGTTTCTTTAAAGCCTCATAGGAAGCCTACAAGGAAAAGGGATTGGGGGGGAGTCGCACTGGCCAGGACCAGCATATACTAATGGACATCTGATGTTGCTGTTTGGTTTGATATTGCATTTTATTGTCTTGGTCCATTCATCTAATATTTCAAAGGAAGATATTTGACTTTCAAGCCTTGCAATGCCTTATTAAAAATGTTTTTATTCTGAAGCTTAGCAAAGGTCCAATCAGGAAGACTATTTTCATACTTACTCTATTTATTTACACTCTCTCTGTCTCTCTCTCTCTCTCTCTCTTCCCTTTCCCACTTCCAACTTAATCAGCTGACTGAGGGCGTTCACCCTTTCAGTTAAACCAATCAGATTTTGCCTCAACCTCTGTGAGCCAATCATCTCGTTGCTGGCAAACTTTAAAACGCATTATACTGAAAAGGTATTGGTAATATTTTGTCCACCTTATTTATATAAACAGTATGAAGAGGCAAAATATTAGAAATGCTCTGACACAGTGTCAACAATAAGTAAAAGTTAGACATGTACAAAGCTTGTATTTATTGCAGGGTTGATGTATTGAAACAGAATGTGAAGGAGTTTATATATTTTTTGGTTCTATGTACCATTTCCTATAACTTCACAAACTAAGAACAGGAATATACAGGTATATGTGAGAAATGATTTGCATCAGTGACTTTAAATTCTTTGAATAAGAATAAGAACCTTACTTCTCTCTCACAGGCACAATTTCAGTTCCATAAATCAAGTTCTTATATATGGCAGTTCAATTTCTTTCCCCGGTACATCTATCATTTAGACAACTAACACCTCAGCTGATGTTTTTGTACAAACATGGAATTTGTGTTATCACCAAGAAACTGTATCAGGTGAGACTCAAACTTTAGGCGGAGCAGTAAATAAATGATGAATGAGGTAGCTATAATAAGTCACTCATTTGACATTTTGCAGTGGAGAAACTCATAGTAACTGTGACAAAGCTTGTTATATCACATCATCATTCTTCCAGATCATGAGCAGCAGAACTTGACAAGGATGTGTGTGAGAAAGAAAGAGCACAGAAATTAGCACTGCTCAGAATACTGCAGGACTAACTGATGTTAATTGAGATGAATTATGTGCATGGGGTCTTTAAACAATCCATCTGGAAAGTAAATTCACAGATGGCTTATGTCATGCTTTATGGCCGACTCCTGTGCTAACCAGCCTCCTGAACATGCTCATTATTTGCGGAGACTGACACCAGAGATGACTTCAGGAGTCGGGCAAGAGGACTGACTCAACAGTTAAATGGCCTGAGGAATGAAGAACAAGAGGAGCAGCAGATGTGAAGGATGAGAAGAAGAGACGAGAACTAAAGGAATAGATGTAAAACCATACATTTGGAGACACATTTACTGCAAACATGTATTATTATTGAAAATGTCATGTATTATTATTTATTAGACAACTATGTCATGTATTATTACGTATTAAACAACTAAGCGTGCATCCAAGGTCAAGACACAATTGCACATTGTGCTGCACTGAGACACAGATGTTTCCACATGAAGTGAACACACTAATCTGAAGCTGTATGACTCCAATTCATTATTGCAATTGAGTTGCCACACACTCTGCATACACATGGTTCAGGTGCATTGTTAGGAGAATATAAAAAAAGCTAAGTGACAGCAACAAGCCTGATCTTACAGGAAAGTTGTACTCTCATTAATCTGTATTTTGTATTTTTTCCTACGCACTACAGTCGATATCACTGCTAACTCTATTTTTGGCAGGAGGAAGCATGTGTCCAAAACACATGATGTTGCCAGCCTCTTTTCTTTTTCTGTTTTCCACTCTCTCCATGCAGGCATCCCAAAGAAACAACAGCAGCCCAGTATCTCAAGGAATTACAATTTTGCACCTCACAATTTCAATCCTTAAGATTTTTATGAAATAAAACCCTGATTTTGATACTATTTATGATTGGCATTGTTTGTTTGTTTTTTGGCAATAGCCATTTAATGTTTTTGCATTCAGTAATTATCTCTCGATATATAGATTGTATTGGTAGTGGCAGAGTCCGCCATTCTCGTGCTGGATTCAAATTGTCTACCTACACACGGGAGATTCACAGGAAAATGTTGCATGCATGTAATCCAGCGCAATGTTATGTCACTGCTAACAGCCTCACTGTTTACCGTGTACGCTCAGTCAGTTAGTGCTAATGCAAACAGAACATCCTGCTGCCACTGCTTCACATTAAAAGCATTCAACTGGCAAACAAGGCAATGATCATTTTGGCATCATTTTATAATTTTTGTAAGAGAGTAATGGAACAAGAAGGAGCAGCCATGGTGAGCTGCAGGCTGCACACAACTTCTACTGTGCTCTGGTGTTGTTGTTGTTGTGGAAGACTACTCATGCCATGTGCAGCATGAAATCAGATCTCAGTTGCGATTATTTTTGACTGACTTCTTTATTGAAACAACATGAGATTGTTTGGTTGTGCTGTAAACAGATACACCAGCTGCACAAATGTTCAGTTTCTGGCAAAGAAGCTGCTCAAAGAGTGTTTGCTGTAGTATTAAACCAAAAAAACAAAAACAAAAAATATTTTTTTTTGTCACTGAACATAATCTAGGGTTTGGTAGTATTGTCCAATATTAAAGCTTCAAAGCTATTAGGAGGTGATAGCACAACACAGATACAGTATATTAAGTTTATATTGGGAAAGTATGAGAAACTATTGATATTAAAGTTACAGTCCTTTAAGTTACCATGGATGGTCACTTTGGATATCAATAGAAGAAGAGTGAATTACGAATGCATGTTGAAGGAGTAATTGTTTTCTCTGGTATAAAAGGAGAGGGAGAGTAGAGAAAGTATAGAGAGAGAGCAGTAGTAAAAGATATATATATAAATCTTTTTTAGAGAGTGAGAGAGAGAGAGATCACCTGCAATCACTGAAGAAAAGAGAAAATATCTCTCCATCTAAATATTTTTTCAACAATGTGCACTCCTGTTTACTTTGCTGTATTTATGCAGTACACACCAATTCATCAAGGCAGCCCACTGATGTGTGAAGGATGAAATAATGTTCGGTCTCTAGTTACTCTATATTTGTGTGGGTGTTTGAGCAATCTCTCATAGAGTAATTATTTTGTTTTAGCTGCATAGCGTAGCACATATGGTGGGTTCATCACATCAAGGCAATTCAAAATACTCCTGCGATTGTCAAGGATGTCAACAGACTTTGAAAGTAATGGAAATATAAGAGCATTTGCATATAGCTCATAATTTCCAGCCACATGCATTGGTTTCCATCTGAAAATAACAGAAATGTAACAGATAGAGGATGCTGCCATTCTACAGAAATGAACATTTACTGTTTGATAGTTTGTCCACCAACTTCTTTTTTTCCCCCTATTCTCTATGTGAGTAAACAGGTGGATAAAGAAAGAAAGACACACATTTTTCTTTGTTTAACCTCAAATTACTTTTGGCACAGTTTTCAAGAGATGTGGAGTGCAGCAACTCGTGAATCTCCATTGCAACTCCACGGCACACAACAAGCACTGACTGAAGTGACAGTAACAAAACCTGTCTGCCAACACTGAGCCAATCTGTCCATGTTAGGGAGAGAGCAGAGAAACAAAACGATGCCAGGGCCCTGTCAATTCACTTTATGATGATAAACAAACAAAAAATGTCAGCCTGTCTTCCTTCGACGTATTGAAATCAGACTGCGTGAGGAGTGATGCGGTCTGCCCGGCCTCTGTTCTACTTGCTAGTTACTCCTCTGCTCAGTTATTCACATTCCCAGTAATGATGAGGGATGTGTTTGTGTGGGCAGGAATGTCTGCATTTCAACAAGGGCAATTACAGATTGAGATTGGACATGATCTTCTGATTCACCGTCTTGCATGTTTTCAAATACTTGAAAGCATTACAAGTGCATTGCTGGCGTTTCAAACTTAATATAACGCTGCTGATTGTGCATACTTATGCATTTCTAAGGGGCTTTGTTGGCTGTTAATTTATACGTTTCCTCATGATATTTCTCCAAGTATTTAAAATTCAAAGGTTTGTGACAGCATGTTGATAGAGAGAGAAAAAATGTTCCTGACCTCTTCACATATATCAAATAAAAACACAATTTTAATGTAGCTAGATAAAATTAGCTACAGTGTGTTGCAGCGGGGACACACAAACTGGCTAATCCAAGTCATTTCTTTTGCCTTTTGATTTTATGCCTGCATGTATGCCATGCCTTCTAAATGCACTGGATTAGACTGGAGCCTCTGTGAGGGTTGCTGCCGTGTGGCATATTAACCCTTAAATGTGTGTGTCAATTCCTGTGTGCAAAACAGAATTTAGTTTTTCAAAGCTAATTTAAAAGAGCTGTAGATGTTCCTCCATAAAGTAGCATAATGCTCACTCCGAGACATGTTTAGTGCTCTTTTAAGGATTATGATTATGGCTTCTGATCGATCATTTCTGCTTGATTGCATAGGTCCGAATGAAAGGAGTCAGTAACGATGTGATCTATATATAGCTATCTGTATTTGTTATAGAATCTATTTCAAAAGTCTACTCAAGGTATAACATTTAGTAGATTTAACTGGATGAGTCACCAGGCTGCTCCACGTGTCCCCCCTTTAAGAAAGATTTCCTGCACGTTTCAGAGTCTTTGCACGCCACTTTCCCCCACATCTTAGCCTGACAGTTATTGATAGGAAGTGGGAAGATTCAAAAGAAAGGGGGGGGGGGCAGAGACAGACACTGACAGGGTGAATCCATGGAATAGAGTTCACACTCTGTCATTACTCTCCACTAGAATATGAACAGCGTGTTTTAGATCACTGTTGCCGATGCCTATAGCCTGTGGGTTTGTGCTGAGCTGATGGAGGTGGGTAGTCAGCAACCAGCAGAGAGCCAGCCGGGAACATCACAGGGATTAAAGAGAAGCCTGCTATCAATCTGGGAGAATCACCATCAACAAAATCAGTAGCAACAATATTGTGTAGGGAACGGCTGTATCACGACGAGCACGGACTCAAGGATGCAGACCCCAGACACAGGAGTACAAAAAGATAAGATTTTATTGCCAAAAAATGGCAAAAGGCAAAAATCAAAGTTGGAAACCAAAATCAGACTCAGAAAACAAAAAATCACTTCACTAGGAAGGAGCAAAAAGACTATGGAAAAAATGCCAACAAAGTAACAAAGGAAATCCCAAAAACACAAGAACACGGGGAAAAACTACTTAGCTGTTGTAGAAAGAGCTAGCACGCTTGGACAATGGGACAAGACGAACTGGCAAACAGACATGGGAGCACAGAGACTAAATACACAGGTGGAGGACGCTAACAAGACACAGGTGAGAGACATCAGGGTAATTACACCAGGGGAAGGCACACAGGGGCGGGGAGAGAGGTGCTCAGGAGGGACAGCCAGAGCATGACAGGTCCCCCCCCTCAATGGCCGGCACTGGACGGCCCAGGCAGATCTGGATGGCGGCGGTGGAACTCCCGGATGAGGGTAGGGTCCAAAATGTCCCGAGGCGAGACCCAGGACCTCTCCTCCGGGCCGTACCCCTCCCAGTCCACCAGGTACTGGCAGCCACGGCCCCGGCGGCGAACCGCCAGCAGCTTCCGCACCGTGTAAACCGGGCCCCCGTCGACTATCCGGGGGGGTGGGGGGGGTGTCGGGGTGGGCACCAAGGGACTCTCCCTGACCGGCTTGACCCTGGCCACATGGAAAGTGGGGTGAACCCTCATGGTCCTTGGGAGGGTAAGCCGAACCGCTGCTGGGTTGATTACCTTCGAGATCGGGAAGGGGCCAATGAAGCGAGGCGCTAGCTTGCGGGTGACTCCCTGGAGGGAGAGGTCCCGGGTGGACAGCCAGACCCTCTCACCCACCCGATAGGAGGGCGCTGGAGTGCGTCGTAGGTCAGCGGTCCTCTTGTAATTGGCAGAGCTGGAGAGAAGGGTTTGCCGGGCCCGTAGCCACGACCGGCGACAACGGCGGACCAGGGCCAGAGCGGAAGGCACGTTGACCTCCTCCTCCAGGGCTGGGAACAGGGGGGGCTGATAGCCGTACACACACTGGAAGGGGGATAGACCAGTGGAAGAGCAGGGCAGTGAATTATGAGCATACTCAACCCAAATCAGCTGCTTGCTCCAGGAGGAGGGGTTGCGGGAGGCGAGGCAGCGAAGCCCCGTCTCCAGCTCTTGGTTTAGACGTTCCGTCTGGCCATTGGATTGTGGGTGGTAGCCCGAGGAGAGGCTGGCTGATGCTCCCAGGAGAGAGCAGAAAGCCTTCCAGAAGCGAGACAGAAACTGGGGACCCCGGTCGGAAACCACATCCCTAGGGAGACCATGGAGACGAAACACATGGGACAGGACTACCTCCGCCGTTTGCTTGGCTGAGGGGAGTTTGAGAAGGGGAATGAAATGCACCATCTTAGAAAACCTGTCAACAACTGTGAGAATGGTGGTATTACCGTCTGATAGAGGTAGTCCTGTCACAAAGTCCAGGGATATATCGGACCAAGGGCGATGGGGAATAGGGAGAGGATGCAGGAGGCCAGAAGGAGGGCGTCGGGAGGTCTTGTGCTGGGCGCAGGTGGGACAGGCAGCCACATATTCCCCCACCTCCTTGACCATCGCAGGCCACCAAAAGCGCTGCTGCACAACGGATTGGGTCCTCTTAACCCCTGGGTGGCAGAAGAGGGGGGAGGCATGAGCCCAATGGATGACCTGGGAGCGGAGAGAGGGAGGAACAAATAGACGGTTCGGCGGGCAGCCGGCCGGGGGATCAATGGATCTGCAAGCCTGTTTGACCCTCTCCTCAACTGCCCAGGTAACCGCCCCTGCCAGGCAGGAGGGGGGCAGGATGAGGGAGGGTGCTTCGGGGACCGAGGAGGAGTCAAACTGGCGAGACAAGGCGTCGGGTTTTTGGTTCTTGGTGCCTGGGCGATAGGACAACACAAAATTAAAGCGGTTAAAAAAAAAGTGCCCACCTGGCTTGTCGGGGGTTCAACCTCTTAGCTGTCTTCAGATACTCGAGGTTCTTATGGTCAGTCCAAACAAGGAATGGATGTTCTGCCCCCTCCAGCCAGTGACGCCACTCCTCCAATGCCACTTTGACTGCTAGTAACTCCCGGTTTCCCACGTCATAGTTCTGTTCTGTGGGGGAAAGCTTACGGGAGAGAAAGGTGCAAGGGTGGAGCTTACCATCGAGGGGGGAGCACTGGGAGAGGACTGCCCCTACTCCCACCTTCGAGGCGTCCACCTCTACGATGAACTGGAGGTGGGGATCAGGGAGGGAGAGGACAGGGGCCGACACAAAGCCCCCTTTGAGCTTTGTGAAAGCGGCGTCGGCCTGCGGGGACCATTGGAACTTGATCTTCAGAGGTCAGAGAGTGTAGGGGGGCAGCGATAGTGCTAAAGTTCTTAATAAAACGCCTATAGAAATTTGCAAAACCCAAGAAGCATTGGAGTTGCTTACGTGAGGAGGGTGTGGGCCACTCCGCCACTGCGCTGACCTTTGCCGGGTCCATTTGAAACTTCCCCTCCGAGACGATGAAACCAAGGAACGCTACAGTCTTGACGTGGAATTCACACTTCTCTACTTTGACATAGAGGCGATTCTCCAGGAGACGCTGGAGTACTTCGTGGACGTGCTGGACATGGGTCTCCTCATTAGGGGAGAAGATAAGTATATCGTCCAGATACACGAAGACGAACCGGTCCAGCATCTGCCGGAGAACGTCATTCACCAAGGCCTGAAACACAGCTGGAGCGTTAGTGAGACCGAAGGGCATTACGAGGTACTCGTAATGCCCGCTAGGAGTGTTGAAAGCGGTCTTCCACTCATCCCCCTCCCTGATTCTGACCAGATAAGCATTGCGGAGATCTAGTTTGGTAAATATTTTAGCTTCCTGTAAACGTTCAAATGCTGAGTTAATAAGAGGGAGGGGGTACCTGTTTTTGATGGTGATGTTGTTCAGGCCTCGGTAATCGATGCAGGGGCGGAGGGTTTTATCTTTCTTTTCAACGAAGAAGAAACCCGCTCCAGCGGGCGATGAGGAAGGGCGGATGAGGCCAGCTGCAAGGGAGGAGTCCACATACTCCTTCATGGCTTGCAGCTCAGGGGCCGAGAGGGAGTAGAGCCGACCTCTCGGAGGGGAGGAACCAGGGAGTAGGTTAATGGCACAGTCGTATTCTCGATGGGGTGGCAGAGAGGCGGCCTTGGCCTTATTGAAGACCTCCTTGAGGTCATGGTAGCAACTGGGAACCTTCGAGAGGTCAGGGTAACTGGGATCCGTTTCCATGGCTGTGGAGAGGGCGAGAACAGAGGGCGAGAACGGGGGGAGAGAGTGGGACAACGGGAGATGACTGCTGCTGGGACACGGGAAAGCAGGTCTTCTTACAGTCAGGATGCCAGGCCAACACCCTGCCAGCTCTCCAGTCTATGTGAGGATTGTGCCGAATCAACCAGGGGAACCCTAAAATTAGGGGGTGTTGGGGAGAGTGAAACAGGTAAAAAGGGAGAGTTTCAGTATGCTGGTCGGGGAACATGATGCGGATGGGAGTGGTTTGGTGCGTAACCGTGCATAAGAGACGACCGTCTAAGGCCGTGGCTCGCCGGGGACCGGGCAGCGGAACAGAAGCCAACCCCAATCTACCAGCGAGGCCCTGGTCCATAAAGTTGGCATCAGATCCTGAGTCCACGAGAGCAGAGAGAGTGAGGGATACCGCAGAGGAAAGAGTCACTACAGGGAGGGGCCGAGAGGGGGAGGAGGAAAAGGGGGTCCTACTCACCAGCACCCTCCCCTTTCCTGGTGAGCCTGGTCTTTTACCGGGCAAGAAGCAATAAAGTGTCCCTTCTGGGCGCAGTAAATGCACCTCCCCTCCCGCAGGCGTCGCTGTCGTTCCTCCGGAGTTAGCTTGGCTCTCCCTAGCTGCATGGGTTCCCCCGGGCCCGAGGGGGGCGCTGTAGGCGCCGCCAGAGAGGAGGGCTGAGTCGGGAGACGCCACGCCGGGAAGCGGGATGAGGGTGACGGCCCCCTGTGGTGAGGAGGGGAGGTGCTGGACCGGCGCCTCTCTCTCTCCCTTTCATGGAGCCGCTTGTCTATCTTGACAGCAAGGGAGATGAGAGAGTCCAGATCTTCTGGAAGCTCGAGGGGAGCCAACTGGTCCTTGAGGGGGTCCGAGAGTCCGTGTAAAAAGGCATCGACAAGTGACGAGTCATTCCAGCCACAGTCTGCTGCAAGGGTGCGGAACTCTATGGCGAAGTCCGACACACGCCTCCTCCCTTGGCGCAGGTTTACCAAGCCCCGGGCGGCCTCCCGTCCCGGTAAAATATGCTGGAAGATCTTGGAGAAGGTTTCTGTGAAGAGGTGGAGGGAACCACACACCGGGGAGCCTCTCCTCCACTCGGCCGTAGCCCAGGCCTCCGCCCGGCCGGTAAGGTGCGAGATGATATACGCTATCTTAGCCCGGTCGGATGGATAGGAGGCCGCCTGGAGCTCGAAGTGGAGGCTGCATTGGGTTAGAAAGGGACGACAGTCCCCAGACTCCCCGGAGAAGCTCTCTGGTCGGAAGAGGTGGGGAGATGGGAGGTGATGCACCGGAGCTGCTTGTGGCGCCGGTGACACAGGAGGGACCGGGACAGGATCGCCCCCCGGGTCCGGAGCGGATAAA
>SEMN01001958.1:0-19097 GCA_005408345.1 Macquaria australasica | reverse complement strand
GGCAAGACAGGAACATGTAAACTAAACACATGGCAAACAGTATGAACCAACAAGAAAACCACGGAAGGGGGCAGGTATAAGTAGGGAGTGACTGATGAGGGAATGAATTGCAGGTGGGGAGACGGGCAGGGAGGCTCAGGTGAGGGGAATGAGGTGATTGAAAAGCAAATGGGAGTGGCAGGTTCTTGAATGAGAGGAGAAAGTCTGAGGGCATCTTGTGTATATATAACAATTTAGGTATATTGTTATATATACTGTATATTGTTATACAGAGACTTTTTAACAAATAAACAACATCATGAATATAATCCTCCTCTTTATCTCTAACTGCTCTGTTCCACTGTCACACAGACCTTCAGTGGCGAGATCTTCACTTCATCCACAGTGTGAATGTATGGAAACAGCCTCTCAGTGAAAGTGTGTGTGAAGGTGTGTATGTGTGTGTTAGTTTCAGGATCAGAGAACGACAGCTTTCCTCTGTTCCAGTCCAGATTCACTCTGATCCTCTGGAGCTTCTTCTGCACTTCGAGAACAGTGAGTGGAGCTGGTGGTGAGTATGCTGAGTATTTACCTTTATAGAACACTGTTACCCATAATCCAGACAGTATGCGTCCCTTCCTCTGGATAGACTCTGCTAACACACCCAGTGACCAGGCTGTACTGTCTCCAACCTGGACATCCCAGCTGTGAGTCCCTGAGTTAAAGCCCTCAGAGCCCAGGACAGAGCAGTAATAATCAAACCTCTCTGGATTATCAGGAAGCTGCTGTCTCTCTCCTCGTCTCACACTGGTCAGATCTTCAGACAGGATGAGTTCTGGACGAGCAGTGTTTGGGTCCAGAATCAGAGGAGAGTAGGAGACCATGTCCTTCATCTTGTTCCAGATGTTGAAGGTCAGGTTGCCCAGGTGTTTGGCCTGGTCTAGCAGAGCTCCTGAGAGCAGCTGTGGATCCTCCAGCAGGGGGCGCTGCTGGACTCTTTCCACTGCAGCCTTGTAGTTGTGCAGGAATGAGACGTCTTCAGCTCTCAGCTCCTCCTCTGTGGCTCTGACTGTGTCTGAAAGAGCTACTATCTCTCTGCTCAGAGCCTCCATCTTCTCCTTCATCATCTGACTCTTCTGCTCCTCTTCCTCCCTCAGTGCAGCCATCCTGGCCTCCTCTTCCTCTTCTAGAAACTGGTGAAGCTTCTTAAACTGCTCCTTAATCTGCCTCTCTGTGTGTCGGGCCTGGACCTTAATGTGTTCTGCTGTTTGATCAAACTTCACTTTAACTTGTTCAGAAACTTTTAACTTCTCCTTTAAGGGCTCCAGAGTTTCCTGAAGTTTCTTCTTGTGTTGTCGTGCAGCTTCATCGATGGGTCTGAATCTGTGGTTGCTGTGTTTTTCTGAATCTCTGCAGACGACACACACTGGCTGCTGATGGTCCAGACAGAAGAGTTTGAGTTTCTCAGAGTGCAGACTGCAGAGAGGCTCTGAAGCTCTCTGATCTCTCTCCTGTAAGAAGGCCTCACACAGGTTCTTCAACACCAGGTTACAGGTTGGTCGTTTCCTTGAAGACCTTTTCTTACAAACTGGACACTCGTGTGTTGGTTTCTCTCTCCACCAGCTCTCCAGACAGTCTTTACAGAAGCTGTGGCTACATGACAGAATGACAGGATCTCTAAAGACCTCAAGACAGACCAGACAGCAGAGATCCTCCTCTGATCTGGAAGCCATTTAGTCTCTGAGTGAAGCTGAAAACACAGCAGACAGAAAGTACAGTCAGTCATGGCTCCCCTCCCTCCTCCACTTACTTTCACTTTGAGTCCTGCTTTTAGTCAAACTCACATTCAGTGTGTGGAGCGTCAGCAGGTTGAAGCAGCAGTGTTGTAGTTTTCCACTTTTCTCTCCTGTAGCTGAACTCACTCAGAGGAAGTTGTTAGTTTGGTCTGAAGGTGAATCTGATGGTCTGTTTTTCAGTCTGTGCGTCTCTCTTTAGTGAGGAAGAAGAACAAACTGCTTCCTGGTTTGTCTCAGTCGAGTCATGTGAGGGATGGAGCTTTGTCTCTGCTGAATGCTGTGTTGCCAACTTGGCGACTTTCTCGCTGAATCTGGCGACTTTCGTTTTTTTGTCAAAAGCGACTAGCGTCAAATCTAGCGACTTTTTCTGGTGTTATTGGAGACTTTTCTGGTGTTTTGGAGACTCTGACGTGAAAGCACGTGTCGTTCTGCAGTTACGGTCCTCAACGAGCAGCGGGTGCTGCCGTGATCCCCTCCCCCGCCCCAAAGCACTCACAGGCGGTCAGTCTCACAGTAGCCTCACGCAGCAGAGAGGAGACCCGCACCGCTCCGTCCGGACTGCAAATGAATCGTGCGCAAAGCCCCCGCTGATCCCGCCCTGGCTTACAGAGCTGGATGTAAATGTAAATGTTTCTTCACTGTCACACTGAAATAAATCATTGCATTTGACTCGCAGCCTCAGTCACTGACTCACCTCCACTGTGTGTGTCTCTGTGACATAAGCTGAACATGGAGCCAACTAGCTCATCATGTCTCAGTCTAAACTGTACAGAAAGGAGAGGGAATCAAACCCTGAATTCAAAGGCTGGTTGAAGCCGTTTATTGGAGATGATACACGGGCATACTGCCTGTATTGTAAGGCTGATTTCTACGCCAAACTTTGTGATATAAAAAAAAAAAAAACACATGATAACTCAAAAACATACTCAAAAGGCAAAGCAAGCTGCCATTAATGAGTAAAAAAACTGACTGCAAAAAAGGCTGAAATCACCATGGCATTAGCTATTGCTGAACACTGTTCCATGCTGGCATGTGATCACATTGGGGAAGCATGTAAAGCTGCTTTCTCAGACTCCACTGCTGCTACTCACTTCAAAATGCACAGGACAAAGTGCACGGAAATGATTCGTGGTCTTCTAGCACCATACTTTCTAAAAAAGTTGGCCTCAGATGTGGGTGACCAGCGTTTCAACCTCCTCCTCGATGAGTCCACAGAACTTGCCGTGGCTGCTGTGTCTGTGTTGTCGTTGCCACACTCGAATGCTGAAGTCGAGAGATTATTCAGCAAGATGAGTGTGGTAAAAAGCAAACTTAGAAATCGAATGTCCTTGCAGACCCTTAACTCCCTCCTGTATGTCTGATATGGTCATATGGTCTGGCATTGGGGTGGATGACGCTGTCATTTACCTACTTCAAACATCCCTCTCTCACCTAGAAAAGGCTGGAAACACTGTGAGGATCATGTTTTTGATTTCTCCAGTGCTTTTAACACCATCCAGCCCAGGATTCTGGGGGACAAGTTGGAGCACGCTGGGGTGGACCATCACCTGGCAGCATGGATCCTGGACTACCTCACAAACCGACCACAGTATGTGAGGTTACAGGACTGTGTGTCTGACACACTTCTCTGCAGCACAGGGGCTCCACAGGGAACCGTTCTGGCACCTTTCCTGTTCACCTTCTACACAGCGGACTTCACCCATAACACTTCGAACTGTCACCTGCAGAAGTTCTCTGACGACTCTGCCATCGTCGGCCTCATCACCAACGGGGATGATGGGGAGTACAGAGAACTGACCCAGGGCTTTGTGGGTTGGTGTCAGCAGAACCGCCTCCAGATCAACGCGAGTAAAACCAAAGAGCTGGTGGTGGACTTCGGCAGGCGCAAACTCCCTCCACCTACACCAGTGAACATCCAGGGAACGGACATTGAGATTGTGAGATCGTACAAGTATCTGGGTGTTCACTTGAACAGCAAACTGGACTGGTCAGACAATACGGACGCTCTGTTTAAAAAGGGCCAGAGCCGTCTCTTTTTGCTCAGGAGACTAAGATCTTTTGGAGTGCAGGGTGCGCTCCTGAGGACTTTCTATGACTCTGTGGTGGCATCAGCTGTCTTGTATGGGGTGACCTGTTGGGCCAGTGGCATCTCTTCCAGGGATAGAAAGAGACTGGACAGACTGATAAAGAAGGCCAGCTCTGTCCTTGGATGCCCTCTGGACCCAGTGGAGGTGGTGGGAGGCAGGAGAATGGTGACCAAGCTATCATCACTACTGGAGAACACTTCCCACCCCCTACATGTCACTCTATCAGAACTGGGCAGCTCCTTCAGCGACCGGCTGCTCCACCCGCGGTGTCTGAAGGAGAGGTACCGTAGGTCCTTCCTGCCTGCTGCTGTCAGACTCTATAATCAGTACAACTCCCGGTAATCTACACTTGACTGTCAGTGTGCAGACTATTCACTACTATACTTCATCTGCTGCTGTGCATTATCTTCATACATATATTGTATTCATGATGTTATCTACTTCATATGTTGCTGTGAAATATTTTTCATATACATGTATATTATATATGTGCAATATTTTTATCTTATCTATTTGTTCATACTTACAACTGCACTCAGACACTATTATTTATTTCTGTCTATACTGTGTATAGGACTATTTTTATCCCCGCTGTGGGATAATAAAGGCTTATCTTATCTTATCTTATCTTAAGTTGTCTGGTGAGGTTTGCTATGAGCACAAGCTGCCTGATAATGTTTTGCAGCTTTTTGGAACCTCAGCTGCTTACTCATTTAAGTCAGCTCCCTCAGTTGCTGAACCTGCCATAGAAAGCCTTGACCAAAATGAAGATGACCTACTTACTGTGACCTACTTACTGTGACCTACTTACTTTACTGTGACTTGTTGTAGGCTCCTAAGTGGAGCATAAGGTTAGAAACTAAACCAAACTTAAGAAAACTAAACAAAAAAACAACAAAAAAAACAAAACCTAAGTAACTCTGCCAAAGTGTCTCTTTTGGGTCCCAAGCCCAGATAAAGGAGGAGGGCTGGACGTAGAGCTAGCAATTCCACCCCACATAAGTCTTTTGATTAAATTTGATATTCTAACATTTAACAATACAGGACAGAATTGATTTATGTAATGTGGGTCTAGACAAAGCATTTAAGTCATGAAGTTATTTTGAGAAGTGATGGCCTATTTCAATGGCAAAATTTAAAGAAACAAACCAAGAATCAACAGAAGAAAGTTCATTTGTAGTTCTAAACATATTTAGGGTGTTTTTTACTCACCTTTTGTCTCTCCCACAACGTTATTCCTCTCTCCTGCAGCGTCCATTACAATGACATTCAAATGGACAATTATTCAAATTAGGCGATGACGTCATTTAGCGACTTCTACGACAGCCAATAGCTACTTTCCTCACTGAGGAGTTGGCAACACTGAGCTAAACTAAAAGACAGTCTGGTACCTTTCTGCAGGAGCTAAAGATAGTTTGAATGAACAGTTATCTGTTGTAGAGATTGATGTTTGGTGATAAACTGTGTGAAATACGGCTGAATTGTGGGAATGTTTATAGCAGCGTAGTTCAGTAGTGTGTGTCAAGCAGAAAGGAGAGCTAACGGTTATATGCTAATGCTAGCATGTTAATGTTACAGCCCATGTTATTCCATTGATATCCCGTCAGTCATTGGGTTAAAAATGAAAAAAGTTATGCTTTTATTGTAATTCCTGTAAGTACACTAGTTAAGAGAATTACAGTGACTGATGTTTGTGCTGTAGAATACTGTTAATTTAGATGATGTTAATTCATGTAAGTATAATTCAAACAGGTTTAAAAGTGGTGACAAGACAAGTTCATATTATGATACAAACAGTGTTAAATACTTACCTGTGTTTTCATGTAAACTAAGGTTGTCTATTGCTTACCTGTCTATGCCTGTGAAAAGAGAGTTCACATGAGTATTGGTAGTAATGTGTTTGTGGCATTTTGTATGAGTTGTCAATGGCATTTAAATGTTTATTATTATTAGTTATATTTGCCTATGGTGTAGAAGAATAAGGCATCAGTAGCTAATGCCAGTAGAGTAGTAGAAGCCGTCAGTACGTGATGAGTGAGTTCCAGTATGCACGCAACAGAGAGCGCTTCTGACCTGCACTGTATCTTCATATTTTCAACAGAAATTAAATGTGTCGCACCAGAGTGAGCTTCGCATCATTCTTGCATGTGTAACACAGGCAGCAGGGAATGGACCCAAATGCAGACGAACAAGGAGGCTTGTAGCGACTAGAATCGTAGAAAAAATTGCCGCTGAGAGGCCAAGCAGGCTCTTCACTGTGACTCGCTTGTACAAAAACATACTGAGGTCCGGATATGTTTTATGTTGTTTATTGGAACGAAAAAGCATGAGCAAAGTTGTATAATTGTACAAAAAAAACCCCAAAACAACCAGAAAATATTGGAGCCTGACTCACCCTCTTTGTCTGAATCCCGCCATCCAAGTGAACAGGTAAATAACGTGAAACCACACCCCAGTGCCAATTACAGGAAGTGAGAGTAACCAAAAAGAACGTGTGCAGCTTATACAAATAACACAGGCTAAATACACATTTTGGCTCCTACAATACTGACCCCTAATTATTATGTCTCAAATAATAATTACACAATTATGACAATCAAATATTGTCATAATTGAACTTGCCTCCACGTGCGGTGAGCATATATGTCTTCCTTCTGAAACTGTCCTGGCGGCAGGCTTGGTGTTGTCTCAAGAAGCAGAAGGTGGTTCGGGGTAAGTGCTTCAAGGTCATTTGGATCTGTTGAAGCCTTGATGATAGGACAACTGTTTAGGATAGCTTCAGCTTCACATAAAACTGTGTGAAGACCCTCCTCATCCAGACTTTGCACATTGAGAGTGGAACTGAGAACCTTTCGCACTGATCGAATGAATCTTTCCCATACACCTCCATGGTGTGAGCCAGCAGGGGGATGGAAGAGCCAATGGATTCCTTTTTGGAGCAGTGTATTATGGATCTGAACTTGATTCCAGCTTTCAATTGCCTCCCTCAACTTGCGCTCAGCTCCCACAAAATTAGTTCCATTGTCAGAGCGTAGTTCTTTCACTTGACCACGTCTGGCTGTAAAACGCCGAAGGGCATTGATGAAGGAGTTTGTGTCAAGTGATGATGCCACTTTGATGTGAATTGCTCTTACAGCTAAACATGTGAAAATAACACCATAGCGCTTCACAATACTCCTTTCACGCTTCACTCCAAAGGGTCCAAAATAATCAACTCCAACATATGTGAAGGGAGGTTCATCAGGAGAGACTCTATCCAGGGGCAAGTCCGCCATCTGCTGTTGTCCAGGAGAAGCATTTGTACGTCGACAAACAACACATTTTGATACAATTCTTCTGATTGACACAGTGGCACCAGGAATCCAATATTTTTGGCGTAGTCTGGACAACATATGATTGCGACCACCATGACCCAGTTCTTCATGAACGTGTTGAAGAATTAAACCAGAAATGTGTGAATCTTTGGCCAGTATGACAGGATGTTTCATCTCTTCTGGCATTGCTGCTCTGCCAAGTCATCCACCAACTCTTATTACATCATTTTCCAGAATGGGGTTGAGTTTATGACTGTGGCTAGACCTCTTAACATTCATTCCTTTTCTCAGACTTGAGATTTCATCTGCAAATCTCTTCTTCTGACAAAAGCAGATCATCTCCATTTCAGCTTTAGCCAGTTCTTCAACTGTGAGACAACTATTTTCCTGAGGCTCAAGATTTCCTGTCTCCTTTTGTGGCAGATCTCTTTGATGGATGTTTTCTGGATGAATCTGAGCATGAACACAACTTGCTTTCAAGGAAATCCACTATGTCCTTAAAGGTAGCTCTTTGACTGTGTTTTTCCTGGAGATCACAGGCCACAGTTCTCCATTTATCCCTCAGCCGGTAGGGAAACTTCTCTATGATGGTTACCTTATTAGCAGGCATGTCAAGCTCATGCATGCAGTTGACATCTTCCATGGCATTACAACATCCTCTTAGAAAGAGGGTGTATGCTTGTAGAGATTTTGTGTTGTACTGTGTCGGTTTTATTGACGTCCATGAAAGAGCCTTCTCCATATAACCTGTAGCAATTTTATGTTTGTTGCCAAAATTGAAGCAGGTAATGTATTTGGAGATGTCACTTGCACATGTTCACCCAGATTTGTGATACTTGACTGGAATGTCAAGGGAGCTGTGATGAGAGATTGAATCTGAGTTGTTGCTCTGTCTGTAGTTATTACTGGTGTTTGTGGATTGGCAACACCGTGCTTTGGGAGGATTTGTCCATGTGTATGCACGGCTTGCAACTGTGATACAAAAGGATCTGCTTTAACATCAAGTGTTTTCTTTTCCTGTTGTTCTTTCTCAAAATATGACTCCATACCATCAGACGCTTTAGATAAGTTGCTTTGAACACCGGATCCCTTTGAGACTCCTAGTACCTTCATTTTGGCCATAGTAGCAGCAATTTCTGCTTCCAGCTGCTCCTTTTTCTTCCTTAGCTGCTCCTCCTGTTCTTCCAAGGCATGTTTATCTTTGAGCAGTTTTTGTAGTACAATAAGAGCAGCCACTTCTGCCTCAGCCTTTATACGTGCAGATGTAGCACTTGAAACTCTGGACCTTGAGCCAGAAGAACTTTGTTTGCCTCTCCTGCTTCCAACATTTGATACGCTGTCACTGTATTTCATCCTGTATGTCAGATGTTGCTTTAATGTTTGACTGGGAAGAGGAAATGTAATGTTGAGCATCAATGTGGGGAATTTTCTCCTTTAATTTAACAGGTGAAATGGGAGCAATGTTTGAATTGGCAGCAACTGATAAATCCACAGTCACATGACCTGTTTGCAGAAAGGGCCTTCCAGTTTCATAAAGCCATTGTTTCACATCTTCTGTAAAATCGGTGTTGTGTTTGGTTATGCGTTCAGTCACTTTGGGTTTCCTGTTCCTCTTTGGGAAGCAATATGATAACTGACTCATGTGCTGCTTTTGCATTTTCATACAGCTGAATCAATTTCTCCAGTTTGCCCTGCACGTCCTTTGCATTTTCATCCATTTTCATTAGGTCTTTAATTTCTTGTGTGTGGCCTTAAATTTTTTTGTTCACATTTGATTGACGTTCCTTTTGAAGAGTTTCAATTTTACAAGCCATCGCCTTGGTTGTAAGCTTGACCGGCCACCTCTCCTTCATTTCATCACTTCATTTGTCTCACTCATTTTACCATTTTCCAACATGCACAATTCATCAAAAATACACAGCAACAAATGAACTCCACCCCACCGATTAACCGCATTCACAGTAGCGCAACAACTCAACTTTGTCGGCAATGCGATATATAAACTCAACGGAGCACGGTAGCCACAAACAGCCAAACCAGCTCAAATGTTCCGTCCATTCAATCCAAAACTCCGAGATCCAAGGCGTCCTTGTTGTTAATCAACCATGAATCACGTCCGTGCAGTCGTGGAAGTGGCTATTTTCTATTGACTAAAATGTAGCGACTAGAATCGTAGGAAAAATTGCCGCTGAGAGGCTAAGCAGGCTCTTCACTGTGACTCGCTTGTTCAAAAACATATTGAGATCCGGATGAGTTTTATGTTGTTTATTAGAACTAAAAAGCATAAGCAAAGTTGTATTGAAGTAATTGTACAAAAAAGACAGAAAATATCAGAGCCTGACTCACCCTCTTTGTCTGAATCCCGACATCCAAGTGAACAGGTAAATAACGTGAAACCACACCCCAGTGCCAATTACGGGAAGTGAGAGTAGCCAAAAAGAACGTGTTCAGCTTATACAAATACCACGGGCTAAATACACATTTTGGCTCCTACACGGCTTGTGAAGTTCAATTCTTTATTTACACCAAAAGATGAGCTTACATGCTACAGGTGGGCAGGCAAGTAAACAGGCAACTGACAGGTCCAGGTTACAGAAGCTCGAGGGAACATACAAAGGGCAAGACAGGAACATGGACACTAAACACATGGCAAACAGTATGAACCAACAAGAAAACAACGGAAGGGGGCTGGTATAAGTAGGGAGTGACTGATGAGGGAATGAATTGCAGGTGGGGAGACGGGCAGGGAGGCTCAGGTGAGGGGAATGAGGTGATTGAAAAGCAAATGGGAGTGGCAGGTTCTTGAATGAGAGGAGAAAGTCTGAGGGCATCTTGTGGACTAATGAAGAATAGCACTGGGAAAACACAATTTGGCTGGAGGGGAGAGACAGGGAGACAGACTATGACAGTTCTCACACAGCCGACTTTTAACTTTTCCTTGAAAACTCGTGTTGTTTCTACAAATAAAGTGACTTGACTTGAATTAACTGGCCTTGCAGTGACGGCTCTACTGTCTGTAGCTGTGAGTTTGTTTCACCCATAACAATAAAAACATGTTTTAATACAGAGAACATGAAGGTCCAATAGAAGCAATGTACATTTAGTGAAGGTGGAAACATGTTCAAGCAGTAAGAGGCTCCTGTAACTGCAGGATGTGTATGACAAATGCAAAGAGAGCGCTGCAAAATATTGAAAAAAAAACAGATTTAGCCAAATAAATGTATTTCCACACAAATTCTAACCTCCAAAGCCCCCATGTTATTATACATACTTTGATACCACTCAAATGTTATGGGTAGACACGGTACTTTCTTTAATACCGTGTCTATGCTAGATAAGAAGGTTCACATTTTTATGTCCATCCATCAGTTCATTAAGCCAACCAGCTATGTGTGTCTTTTTACAAACTATATAAAGTCAACGTTCACACAGTCAGCATCGATAAGTGACGTTCCTCTTTTAAATTTCAGCTTGACAAACCGGTGAAGAAAACCAAGACGGTGAAACATCTCAAGTTGGGTGAAACCGTCAAAGAACCAGCAGCCGGCACCAGCTGTTTGGTGGCTGGATGGGGGGGGGGGCAAACAACGTTGTCCAGAAAATGTCAGATGTCCTGATGTCTGTGAAGTGCAGCTCTCCTGAATATTTCAACCATGACCCTGTTATCACCAGCGGCAAGATATGTGCTGGTTCAGACGGTAAAAACGGGGCTGATACCTGTGAGGTAAGTACGCTCTGAATGTTTTGTGCAGGAGGTAAGCAGCCTGTCACCACCACATCACCACTTCAACTGCTGTGCATGTGCCTAAAAATGACATGTCATGTATTTAGTCCCTCTCTAGGGGGATTCAGGAGGGCCACTGTCGTGCAATGGAGCGCTAGTCGGAGTCACTTCTTTTGGACGGAGGTGTGGCCTGATTAAAAGTCCTGGAGTGAAGTCCTGTCTGTCAGAAAAACAACTCAACTGGATCAAAAAGACAATAAAGAAGTCTGAAGTATAATGAGCCCTCCCTGTTAATTATTCTGTATTCTTTACCATCTACCCTCCCTGCTTCCCAAGCTATCATCACTACTGGAGAACACTTCCCACCCCCTACATGTCACTCTATCAGCACTGGCCAGCTCCTTCATTGACTGGCTGCTCCACCCGCGGTGTCTGAAGGAGAGGTACCGTAGGTCCTTCCTGCCTGCTGCTGTCAGACTCTATCATCAGTACAACTCCCGGTAATCTACACTGAAAAAAACAACTTGTAAGATTTACTTGATTAAATCCTCGTAACAATTTGCACTAACACTTTTTAAGTAAATTTTACTGCTGCAATATCAAGTACAAATAACTTGCCAGTCTCAAGTAAAATGTACTTAGCATTAAACTTAACATTCATGAAGATATTAAGTACATGTTACTTAATTATATTAAAGTTAAAAGTTACATTTATTTAAAAACATTAAGTCAATTAATTTTTTTATAGACAGGAACGTTGATGTCATCAAAATATTAAGTAAATCTTACATACATGTAATGGTTACCTTTATGAATTAAATAAGTACATTTTATTTTATTTTTTGTTTGACATTTTCAGTTACTTATTTGTATTAAGTTATATTACTCTATTTAATTATGTAAATGTTGCTAATTTTCTTTTAATAAATAAATGTTACCGAATGTAATCCTTTTCTTAATGTACTTTTATCACAAATCACATAACTAAAATACAACTCAACTGAGTCTTTATTTTTTCTAAAGTAAACAGCAGTCACTACCAGTCTTGAAACAAGTATTCAAAGACACATGCATAACCTCACTGATGTCTGAATGACTGAATGTTCATTTAAGCTTGTTCTGTAAAACAATTCAATTTCCATTCACAAACATGAACTCATTCAGAAATCAGAAATATAAAATTAAAGTATCACTGCTAAATATGAGATTCCACACTATACAGTGCATTTCAAAATGTTTTTTTTCCCACCCAATGAGCCATAAAATATTGATGGGGATATCCCATGACAAAAAACCCCCAAAACAATTTAAACCTTACAGCCCTCTCAAACAGTGCAACTGCAAAATTCAAACTGGCACATTTTAAGTATTCCATTAAAACGATAATGCATGAGAACATTTTGATCAACACCTAAAAGGTGTTAATAGTTCTAGTTAAAAAATAAAATGTAAACTTTCCTCTTTTTTCTTTTCCCTGTCTGTGATAAATATCAATGAACAGGTGCCATAGTTGATACAAACTGGAAAACATTTTAGACAGCTTCCGACTTCCTATGCATCAAACCTTCTTACAAAAAGCAATATGTGTTTTTAATTCACGAAGTTCTGGGCATATTTCACAACATCCAATACAGTCTTTTGGAGAGTCAAAACAGAATAAGGCCACTGCAAGTCTGGACAGTGGAAGGTCCATATAAAGACATTCATTATCAGGGAAGAATTAACACGTGCTGAGAGCAACCATTAAACATAGCTCAAATCTGTTACATTGAGCCAAATCTGTTTTACACTGAGCCAGTTTTAGTAAAACATTTGTCCATCTCTTCAAATTGCCTTCCTCTATTACTTTAGGATTAACTTACATTTAAATGATTACACATTAAAACTTTAAACCATGTCATTAAAAAATAACCTTAAAAAAATAAAACTTTACCAGGCAGTCTTCAAAAAGTTCCTCTTCTTTCTCACCAAGATACAGTATGAGGCTGCGGATAACAGCTTCACGTCTCATCTCAATGCTTTGGTTCTGTGAACAGAATATTGTGTCAAAACTGTATCATTATTCATACACAATGAACTGCCAGATGAGAAGACATGAGCATGCATGTGAAATCAGCACTGATTTCAGCGTACAGAGCAAGAGCCATGTGTAGAAAGAGGCATGGAAGCTACCAAGTGCAAGGATTTGTGCTATATTTGAGTGTGCATGGGGCAGTGTGTGTGAAAGAGACAGTAGGTCCATCTCCCTGCAAACAAAGGACCGCCATTTTAAACAAACACACCTGACTCAGTTTGTCCAGAAGTGGCCTCAGCTTAGTTCCCACGACACCTCCCTTGGCCTTCATCAGGCCAAGAAGTTTCGGTGTGTAGTCGTCAAGTCTGTACATGAAGCTCTGCTCCAGGGAAATTGTACTTATTCTCCTGAATACCTCCTTGATCTGAATTGACAAAAGATTCACAAGTACAATGTCAGGAATAGGGCGAAATGTTCTGATGCAAAGTGAAAGGAGTGTAAAATCTGTATAGGGTGTCTATCTATAGGGTAGCTATTAGTCAGATAAGTCTGAATTAACGTTCCCATTACTCACTGACAAACAGCATCAGCCAGCCCGGCTAGTTAACGCGGGCAACACTGCATCTCCTCTCCCCTGCTTTTGACTGGCTAAATTACCTTCCTTCTCTTTTGGAACTTATATACCTGAAGTTTTATAGAAGTGAAATAACTAGTGGAGCTTTCCGGTGTAATTATGTGTGGACATGAGTTTTGGTAACGCTTTAGATTACAGCCCGCAACGTACAGCGTATTTACTCCAGAGTTACAGTGTCATCTTTTGTACTTACGGTGTACCAGTACAGTACCTACCAAGTAGGTACAAGGGAACAGTTATGGAATAAGGGGGTAACAATTCAAGATTTTACAAAGAATTTATACTGTAGTCTATTCTGTTATTACAGAGTATTTATGACCTGTTGAGTAACAATCTGGACATTTGGGAGAAATTTAGAGAGAATGTATACTGTAGTTATTATTTAACTACTGGGTACCTATTCTATTATTACATTAAAACCATAAAACTGAGCAAAATTCTGGACATTTCAGGGAAGATGGTGTGATGACTTCTGCATCACTAAATAAATCTGATAGGATTTTATTTTAAAATGACTTTATTACCAACAACAGGCAAACTACATTGTTCTTTTATAATGTTGGGGTCCTTAAAATAACTGTGCGTTTACTTCGGAACAAAGGTCCAGGGGACAGTGTGTTGTCGTGGATACTGTCGGCCTCTGAAGACCATCTCAGCTGTCCTTCACCTCACCAGCAAACTTCCTTACTGGACGCTCATTTATGGCCTCGTGGCTCCGTCTGCCATCGGCGGACAGAATTCACCCACCATAGATGTCACTCACTTGTGTTTCGTGTAACCACGTTGTAAAGTCATTAAAATGATGAAAGTCTTCTACCTGGCAATAATGTTCGACCAGTATTACAGCTCCTCAAGGTGCAAGCTTACCTTTTCTCAGCTCTGTGCACGGCCTCCTTTCATCCCAGGAAATAAATACAAATATAGCAAGATAAAACATCAGGTATGAATCATATAGGCCATGGTTAATATTAATATATACTCTTCTGACAGCAAAGTGTGCAGTTAATGTAATATTTTTCCTTGTTTTGAGGCAAATCAAATTGAAACAAACTGTTCTCATATTGTTCTCTGTAGTTACAGAGTAAGTTAGACATGCTGTGGTAGTTCTCCTCTTGTTACATTTACTTACAGGGTAACTACAGGGTATAATAACTAAAGTATAAATTCTTTGTAAAATCTTGAATTGTTACCCCCTTATTCCATAACTGTTCCCTTGTACCTACTTGGTAGGTACTGTACTGGTACACCGTAAGTACAAAAGATGACACTGTAACTCTGGAGTAAATACGCTGTACGTTGCGGGCTGTAATCTAAAGCGTTACCAGTACTTTTGATACTTTAAGTACATTTTGTACCTTTACTTAAGTATGATTTTAATTGAAGTACTATTACTAGTTGCAGTATTCTTACATTGTTGTACTAGTACTTTTACTTAAGTGAAAGATCTGAGTACTTCTTCCACCACTGTGCATCGCAGTGCATCGACTCGACATGCTGAAAATGATTAAAACTAAATGATCAAAGATTGCGATTGATCAAATTGAGCTGATTGGAATCTAATTGAACTGTGATCAGAATGTGAGATTTATGAGGCATTGATTCTTTGCTCATATCAAAATGCAGTTTGATTAAATAGTTCCACTCCTACGCAGAATGCTACAAGGTAAAGTAAAATATAAACACAGTATATACAGTATGTGTCACTGATGTCAGTAAAACAGAAGATACCTTTCTTCTGAGTTTGTCCCTTGGTGGATGTTGTCTTTGTGGTTCGGGGCACAGCCATCTTCCTTTGTCTTGGTACTTTGGGTTTCTGGTTGGTCTTCAGCTCCACCTCCACAGGGTAGTGGTCACTGATACTGAGAGTCTTGGAAAGCAAATAAAGTCATATTTTGAATAATGACAGTGGTGTTCTCCTTTAAAATAGCTGCAGTAAACTGTGAGTGATGAAGAGGTTTGAAGCTGTACTGATCAACACAAACATGAGTCAGTCTTACTTCCTCATCAGTCAGGTTGAACTCTCTCTGGAAGTTAAAAGACTTGGCTGAGCCGGGGACGATGGCGTTCAGCACGGTCTGTCCGTACACCACGATCCTGTTGGCACAAGATACATCACAATCTGTAAAAACTATTAGTCAATTAAACAAAACAAAAACACACTCTGAGATGCGTCTTACCTGTCGTAGGTGTGGTCGTTACAGTTACTAGACGTCGTGTCGACACCATCATCTATCAGCCAATGGTAGGGAGCGGAGCAGATGCGAATCTTTTCCTTCTTCTTCTTGGAGAGATAACGTCCATCTGCATTAAAGTCCCCCAAAATCATAATTTGCTGCAAAAGAAATAACAACACAACTAAAATGATTAGCAGTCATGATAGAAAAAACATTGTATGTACAGGTAAATGTTTGTTCAGGTGTTTTTACTTTAATCACAGGTGGTCATAAGTTTTTCTACATATGCTCATTACTAAATTTGGCTTACATCTGTCTAACAACCAAAATTAAATTAAACAGTAACTTACACCCTCTGAAAATCTTGTTTTTACTGACCTCCAGTGTTTTAACTTCTCACCTTGCTGCAGTGATGTACAGGTGTACTCCAGGACACCATGACATCACTGTTGGGTGTGGTCAGAGGTGAATCAGGCTTGAAGCTTTCAACTACAGAGGGCAGTGTGAAAGTAAACTTTTTTGTGAGCTCATAACTTATCATTTATTCACATGTTAATCATCTATTCATAATCATGTTTGTATACTTATTAATATTTAGTAATTATATGCTTGTGTATTGACTTTAATTAGTTAATAATTCCAGTTCTATTCATGTCACTTCTCTTGAACTAGTTTCATGTCTTCAGGTTTTGTGTGTTAAGCAACGTGACTCAATGTGAGGTCAAAGGTCAGCTCTATGGTCCAGAGATGTTTTATGTTTTCCAGATTTGCGTTAAGGGTCTTAGTATGTTTTTGAAAGTTCCTATAGGTTTAATCCTATCGAGCCATGTAACACTGACCAATGGAAAAGAGTTTCTTTGTCTCCAGAATACTATAAAAGCTGTGTTCTTGTATCTTCTCTTTGAGATAGAGAGAGATGGCTGATGACTTCTGTTGTCTATCTCCTATTATACAATGTATTTTGTCAACGACCTGTAAGTGTTTCTTGCGTTTTCTTCAACTTAAGAGTAAAGGCATTTTTTCTACGACAGCAGCAAAACACAGCTTCTCAGCCTGGTGTTAAGTTACTCTTTAAATAACAGTACCAGAACTTTTGTACAGTGATGCCCAGGTGTTTGAATTACAGGTGAGAATCACAGAGGAACTCATTGTCCTGCAGAGCCGGACAGAAAAATAAGAGGCTGCTCGTGGCCCCTCAGCCACCAGGGGGCCTCCAATCAAAGTTAAGGGGCTCGATTTTGGTGTCGGAGCAGAATATTACAGTTTCTTCTCGTCTGTTCCACTTTCTAGATTCTTCAACCTGCTCACATGTGATCACACAGGAAAAATACAGTTTTATTCTGATTATGGCATTAAGACAGAATAAAGATGAATAAGTCACTCTTACCAGCATCTGTAATCCACAACAGCTAGTTTCACTGATGGCCTTTCCTTTACACTTGTGACTCTCTTTACAGACATCTGAGGGCAGCAGGTATTGTGTTTCTAACTGGAGTGATGTTTCACTCTGTCAAACCACAATTTCACATGTGAGATCCACTGGTTAAATTTTGTGCAACCAGCACCAGACTGTTGCAAAATAACCACAGAAACCTCCGTGCTCGTGTACACATCAAACATCCCTGATAATTAATTACTCCACACAGTTTCTACTGCAAATCAACAGGCGTGTCGGAGACGGACACATTAACAGCAGTTCACACAGCTCCATGAAAAGTGTAGATCAATTAAAACTTCTCTCTCCACCAATAACTCCCTCAGGACCGTCTGTTCAGACGAAAACACCTGGTAACCGCGGCAACGGCTGCCTGCATCATCCTCATTTTAACGCGTCTGGCCAAAGTCCCACCTGGACCTCCATATTTGTAATTACTGTAATGGTGGAAGATGTACTCAGATCCTTTATTTAAGTAAAAGTAGAAATACCACGGTCTAAAAATACTCCATTACAAGTAAAAGTCCTGAATTCAAAATTCCGCAGTGTTTACAAAATATACTTAAAGTATCAAAAGTACTCATTATTTACAGTATTTTATTATTAAAGAATATAATATTATGTTGTTTAAATCACTAAAAAATACATGGAACAGCATTTTAATGTTCGTTAATGAGGAGCCAGTTTTAGATACTTTGTGTACTACTGGGTAGATTGGCAGTATAATACTGCATCATATTATATAAGCACATCCTTTGTTTTGTGTCAAAGTAAAAAGTACAATATTTCTGAAATGTAGTGGAGTAGAAGCATAAAGTAGCATGGAATACTCAAGTAAAGTACAAGTATATCAAACTTGTACTTAAGTAGAGTACTTGAGTAAATACTTCATACATTCTGCTGCTGACAGGTAGACACGTGGCTTTGATGAGCAGCTTAATGAGATAGAGAGTGTTTGGCTTCAGTGGTGAAAGGAAGTTACAACGGGCCGCAGTGCGCGCACACACACACACACACACACACACACACACACACATGTCAGTCCCAAACCAGCTCCTGTATATCGTATCGTCTCGTCACATGAAAAAATAGAGACTCCATTGGACATCAACATACATATTACCCAGCAATCATCACTCATTGTCTGTTTATGACAAAAATACCAAAGAAAATAAGAAATTATTCAATTGAATAGTTTTTATATGTAGTTTATTTATAGTTTATGTAGAAGAAGCACATCATTTTGTTATAGATATATATAACAATTTAGGTATGTAAAGTTGTTGTTATAGCAACAGAGACTACCAAATCCAAAAAAATCCTAATTTAAGGAAAACATAACAAATCTGGAAATATAAAAATTAAGACATTTGGAGGGCATTATACCAAATTTGTAAATTGCAGGATGTTTCGTACAGGAACAGACTGCACTGCTAAAATGGATGAAAACAAATCTAAAAGCTAAAACTCGATCATATTATTGATCCATTTAGTTCATTAATATGTGCCTTCAACTGTAAAGACATTATAGACAAATTAAAGGAAACAGTGCCCAACAAAGTGCACAGTCTTTGCCTTTTTATCACACTCAGATTTACATATGTGTAATCATTCAGATTGTTGGATCTGAACAATGATTAGTTGCTCAAACAGGCAGTTATTGATAAACTAGCTGCTGGTCTTCATGGCTCCACACACACAAGTCAAGATAATAAAACATGAACAATTTAAAATGACACGGTATCAATGAAAAAGAAAAGATTAAATGAACCAAACATAAAGATCAGAAACTAAGTGAAATCATTTAACAAGTGAAAAGGAAAATAATAGAAATATTAAAGCTGCAAGCAGCGATGAACGGGCCCTCGCACACCTGCACACGTCGGGGAGTGCAGCATCCGCTGCTTCAGTACTGTAGGCTACTGAACAATTCACTTTTC
>SEMN01001956.1:0-19142 GCA_005408345.1 Macquaria australasica | reverse complement strand
ATTAACGTGTACAAACTGATAACGATCTGATAAATAGGATTGAAACCAGCTTAGTGCAGTACCTTTATTGCCAATAAAATGTTCTAGTCTCTGTAATAGAATGTGATGGTCAATGGTATCGAATGCAGCACTAAGATCTAGTAAGACAAGTACAGAGACAAGTCCTTTGTCTGATGCAATTAGAAGGTCATTTGAAACTTTCACCAGTGCTGTCTCTGTGCTATGATGCACTCTAAATCCTGACTGAAAATCCTCAAACAGCTTGTTGTTGTGTAGAAGGTCACACAACTGATTGGCGACTGCTTTCTCAAGGACCTTAGAGAGAAAAGGAGGGTTAGATATAGGTCTATAATTTGACAAAATCCCTGGATCAAGAGTGGGCTTTTTAAGAAGAGGCTTAATTACAGCTACTTTTAAGGACTGTGGCACATAGCCTTTAAATAAGGACAGATTGATCATATCTAGTACATAAGTGCTAACTAAGGGTAAAATTTCTTTAAGCAGCCTAGTTGGGACGGGGTCTAAAAGACACGTTGATGGCTTCGATGAGGAAATCATGGAAGTTAGTTGATTACGGTTGATGGGAGAAAAGCAGTCTAAATGTACAGGTTTTACAGTTGTTTCTAAGGTTCCTGTGTTTGAAGATAAGTCAGTACCAACTGAGGGCAGGAGGTGCTGAATTTTTCTCTAATAGTTAGAATTTTATCTTTAAAAGAAGCTCATGAAGAGTCATTACTACTGAGGTCTATAGGAATACATGGCTCAACAGAGCTGTGACTCTCTGTCAGCCTGGCTACAGTGCTGAACAGAAACCTGGGGTTGTTCTTATTTTCCTCTATTAATGATGAGTAGTAAGCTGCTCTGGCATTACGGAGGGCCTTCCTATAAATTTTAAGACTATCTTGCCAGGCTAAACGTGATTCTTCCAGATTGGTGGAACTTTTTACCAAAGATCAGTACGTAGACTTATCCCAGCCTTCCATCATGTGTTTTTAGGTTTCAATACATAGACCTATCCTGTCTTAATTCTCTGCTTAGCATAGACCTAGCCCAGCTTTGCATTGCAGCAAAAATTTACTGCAGAGTTGAAAAGTTAAGATTGAACGTTTATGGACGCGACATTTTAGTACATATCCTCATCCCGTCCTGTCCTTGTGTTCCAGCATGTAGACCGGCCCGTGTGGAGGTCTCCGGCGGGTCTTCGGCCTCGTCCTGGAGGGGTGAAGGTGGGGGAGGAGCTAACGGCGAAGCTGCTCCGATTCGACGACCTGGTGATGGAGAATGACGTCATGGAGCCAAAGAGGAAGAGGAGTTTCCCTGGCAACAACGCTCCGCTGGACCGCCTGTCAGTCAGCTCCATGGAAACCAAACAGGGAACCAACAAGCAGAGGTAGGAAGAACCAGAACTGTGAGAACTCTGCTGTCTTTGGTACGAAGTTCCTCTTGTGTTTCCACTGCGGCATTGTGATCATTATTTTTCTACACTCTTGTTTCATGTTTTCAATGTTTCCTGCTCTGTTCGTCAGTATGTCGGATCTTTGAGAACTCTTCTGGTCCCCCTTTTGGTTTTTAACTCCGGCTCCCGCTGAATATCCTCTCAGAAAACACATGGGACAACAAAGGGTTGGTTGTGCTGTTCGACCAATCACCAACCCCGCCATCGACCCCTGAAAGTGCCTGAACTTGGATTTAGTATCACTTCCTGAGCAGTTTGACATAGTGGCCAAACCGTGTAATTACAACTTCTGGGTCGTCACGTGATGCACACTGACCCCAAGAGACTTTCTCCCACAGACTGACATTGTGAAAGACGTCTGTAAATCAGAAGATCTTTTTTTCCCCAGTTTGAACACTAAAACAGCCCTTATTTAAATCATGATGTCTGAAAAGCTGTAAACTTCACTAACAGCTGAATCCAGAGTTACAGAGTCGCTGTGGTTCAGGTGAGTGAGCCTGAGCGGTTTGGAGGCGGGGCTAAAGGAAACGCTAATGCGCTCGCTCTATAGGCCACTCGATGTGGAAGCTATGAGGAAGATCCAGGTCATTTTATACCCGGAAGTCGAACTCTTTTGGCTTCATGCGCCAGTGAGCAGAGCTGCATCCAGTTCTCTTTATATTCATGGTTAGTTCCTTAAGTTCCTGCAGTGGAAAATGGCTGAAAGTGCCATCTGACAACCAAAGCTGGACTACCAACTGGGCAGAGCGGGCAACTGACCAAGTGCTTTTTGGTTATTTGATTAATTGCCAATTTAAATTTAAAATTTTGCACTGCTGAGGTGCAATATCAACTTGTCTCAAGCAAAGGCAACTTGATTTGTCGTAGCAGCTTATTAACACAAAGTGCTTCACATGAAGTATAGACATTATAAAACTACAGTTACTGGGAGAACAACAGATTACAATAGAATAATATCAAATAAAATAGCAAGCCTTCAGATGGTTCTGGTCATTTGACTATTTGCACTAATGTACACTTTGTTTGGTCGTGTCAGTGTTTTAGTTTCAGTACATTTTGCTCACGTTACATATTCTTTAATGAAGTTGAATTTGAATGAATCTGGTCACACGTGACGCTTCGACCTTCTTCCTTTCTGTTTGCAGTAAGGTAGTTGAGTTGCCGCGGCGACGAGTCAATCCGCCTCCCATCGACAGGATTGGCATGAGTCGTCTACCAAACAGTCGAGGATAGGCCACACCCCCCTCCGACAGCCTGCCCTCTGTCTACAGCGCCCTCCTCTGGACAGGTACGGCGCTGCAGTGCACTGATGTTCATTAATGGCGTTAAAAACACTGAAACACCCCTTTAAGTTCATCTTCTTCTCTCTGCAGAGGAATCACCAGATGCATGAAACACAGCCAATCACCAGTCGCCAGTCACCTGCTGAGCCACGCCCACCACCTGTCAATCATCCACCTTCACGTCACCTGGACACCCCCACTTCCCCCCACACAGCAATGAATGTTTAATAATGGTGCATTCAGGTGCTGCTTGGTAAATTTATGTCTGAGAAGTCAGGACCAACAAAGTTTGATGGAATGATTATTGCAGCAGAAAGTCTTAACAGGAAACCTCAAACACATCGTCCAGTAGATTCTTTAAAATCCTCCACTGAATTCAAACGTCTGAAAGAAAAACGTCTACACTAGAAGATTGTGGCAGAAGGTTCAATTTGAACTTCACAGGATAAGAACGTTCAGAAACTGAAGAACAGCTGGTTTTGCATTTAAATTTGGTAAAATTGAATATGTATTTCAGATATTAAACCTGAAAATACATATGGTTGTGTTTTATGCTTTTTTAAGAAGCATTTGATCAAACTGAATTCCCTCTTTGATTGGGGCTATGGGGGAACTGAATCTCTACACTTCGAGTACCAACTGAAACGTTCCCACAGCATCGACAACTGCCAAGTCACATTCACGACCTTGTTGACTTATTCTTTGATCAGATAGTTCCTGAGTTTAAATCATAATTTTGCAATATTCTTAGAGTGTATTTCTTCAGACAGAGTTCATCTTCAGCCACTCTGTGTTGAGACTAAATGAAACACTTTGGCTTAGTTTGTGAAATTTCACAGCAAAACCACCACGATCAGTAGATGAGAGCGAATCTATAGTGTTGAGTTCAACCTAAATGAACTTTGACACACTGATACTGTTCACCAAGAGCCAGGCGAGCTAGCGCAGAGAGCCCCCCCCCCTCAATAACTTTACTGAAAGAAATGTCGAACAATCCTGAGAACAAAATGTCAGCAGGAGAAAAACAACCAGACAGAAGCTCTCACAGTTAGCATGTTCCTAGCTAGCTAGCGTGTTAGCAGTTAGCTCACCTGCGTGGATGAGGGTGGATGTTTTTTGCTTCTTGATTTCTTTTTGAAACTGACTTGAAGTGCGACGACTGTCACTTCTCCAAATTCACATTTGATCTTCTGGATGTTTTGTCTCCAAAAGTACGTTGTGGCAGCACAAGTTCTGTAAACCCGAGTTTCTTTTTTTGGTCAAATTCCAAGTCAAATTTTTGGGTGCTGCCACAAACATTTCTGAAAACTGACTTTCACGACTGAACTGCTGGATGAAATTTTATTGCCTTTTTTTAGGGTATCACCTGAATGCATCATCTCCCCCTCCCGTGAGTCTGACCGGAGGCCTCTGCCGCCTTGACGCTGAAACTGAACATTTGACGCGACTTGAGTTTCTGCCTCGTAGTTGTTTTTTTCCAGCAGTGCAGCAGGTCTGTTCACAGCAGGATGTTTCCACTGCACCGGGACACCGACCGGCACTGTAGTTATATCACCAAGAGACCACCATCACGGTTCACTGTTGAACCAGTGTGAAAGCACTTCATAGTGGCAGGAAAGAGACATTTGGTTTTCCCCATTAATCAGTTTTCTTTGAGCAGCATCTAGTGGCCATCAGAGGAACTGCATCTGAAAGCTTGAAGAAAAAGTTCAATATTTTGGGGAAAAAACACTCATTCACTTTGTTTCAGAGACGGAGATAAGAAGATTTAAATCAATGGAGAAAGAAGGCTGCTCCACACAGTAAATATCAAAGGCTCCTAAAAATGTAATAACTTCATGGTCGAAACGTCTCTTTCTATTTTTCAAAGTGTTCACACTGCCTCTGTAACCAGGACGTGGTTAGCCTAGCTTAGCATAAAGACTGTAAACAGGGGGAAACTGCTAGCCTGGCTCTGGCCGACAGCTCTGAAGCTCATCTTAAAACCAGTTTGTGCTTTGAGGAGGAGAACAGCTGGAACTATTTCTTGACAAACAACAGTGTATCCATCCGCCCAGCACCTCCTGCAGCCTCTGCTGTACCGGCAGTAAGAATGGAGACGCCACGTTCCTTCATGAAAAACAGCAACAAGCTGTAAGATGCTGAAGTCGACATTTCTGTGATCAGTGTGACAAACGTTTAATGAACTGCTCCCTGCAAACACGCCTGCAGCTTCGGGGTCGACTGAACATTACGAGGGATCAATGTGTCACTGCAGGCTGGAAACCTGCTCCCATCAACTCAAAGTCAGGCTGAATGACTGAAGGGAAACCAGACGGCACAGGTTCTGGTCTCTGTACCAGATCTTGTAACCTAACAATGACGACAAGACGTCAGGAAGCTGCGCAGACTGTTTCACAAGAAATAGTTCCAGCCTGTAACTTTAGTTTGTGTTCAGATTAAACAAACGTTAACCTGTTAATCAGTGAGCTTCAGAGCTGCTGGTCTTTATGCTAAGCTAGGCTAACCACGTCCTGCTCCAGCTCTGTGCTGAACACAGACATGAGACTGATATCAATCTGAGAGAAAGACAATAAACCAAAAATATTTCATCGATTGTATGATGGCTGATTGTGTGGAGCTGTGACGTTTCCTCATTAAAAAGGTTTCTGTTCCACTCTGATATTAATATTTAGGACAACGCATATTAAAGGAAGTGTTTGTAGTTTAAATTAAAATGGCTAAACCATGTAAAACCAGCAGAATGTTCCTTTAACATGGACAGACTCCAGCAGACCGTCACAGCGTTGTTTGTGTCGTTTCTCGTGAAAAACAACTTCCTGTCAGCAGCCTTTAAAACCAGCTGGTTCAGGTTCATACGAGTGCTGCGTCAGCACAATATTACCGCGTGACAGGAAGCACGACTGTGATTTAAAGGAGTCCAGAACGACACGCTGGTGCAGTGGAGTCTCTGTTCCTGTCCTGGTTCAGTCCTGATCCACTGACTCTGTTTTAAATGCTTCTTACTGCCTGGAGTTTAACTGAGCACAATAAAGAGTAACTGATCAGTGTGGAGGACACGTCTGCTTTGTTCTGAGGCTCAAACACAGAAAAACACATCATTTGCTTCCTGCAGCATCAGTTTATTTCTGGAAATTTTAACGGAATAATTATATTAGTTAAATATTAGTTATATGCAGTGAAGTAGTGGCGGGTAAAGACACCTGACACACTGCATTTTAGGCTTTTAGACCAACTAGAAAACCTGATAATATATGAAATGATATATAGATTTCCATATCTGGACATTTCAGTCCGTCACTGCGATCAATGTGAATTTTGAAGATTGTTACTACAAAGCACATTATTAAATTCACTTTCTTAAAATACAAACTGTGCATCGTGTTTCAGCTTTGAAAGTAAGAAACCTTCATTATTTGAATGGCAGAAAAAAGTAAAATCGGAGGTGAACTAACTGTAACTACCTGCAGCTGTAAGAGAAGAGTTCAGAGAGCAGAGGAGAGTTTCTGTTGAGTCTTTATTAAGAAAAGTATCATCTGATCCAGAACAGTGCAGACAGACCAAACAGTCACGGTGTTACCGAGGGGACAAAACGGACCGAGGAGATCTGGCCGGCCTGTTGGCAAAACACTTTCACATTCAGAAACGAGGGAAGAGTTTGTTCTCAAATCCGATACTAGGAAGTTTTGAAAAAGTTGATGGTACTTTGGACAAAAAACTGAAAACGTCACCTAAATGATCCTCGAATCAGCTACAGTTAGATTTCTCTCCAAACCTCCAGGTCAGCAGAACCTCCCTCCATCAGTTATTATGCACTTAATAAACATGGTGGCACTTCTACCTGCTTGATAATGGCAGTACTAAAGCAACAAATCTGTCTTAAGAATCAAAGTATCCCTGTGGACTCTTTCAAACCAACGCTGCACTGCAAAAATCTCCTTCAACTCATGTTTGTCTGAAATTGATTTTTAATTTCTTAAACCAGTGAAAACATCTGCCAGTTCACTGAGATTCTCCTAAAATTCACAGTCAGACACTTTTGAAAACTTTTGTTGTTTTAAGACAAAATACTTTAATATTTTTAGTTGGCTTGGAGGTAAAGCTAACATTAGCTAATATTATGGACTTGGAGATAAACATGAATGTTAATGAGCTGGCTTGGAGTTAAAGCTGTCACAATGCTGACATTAGTTAACATTGTGAATCCAGTTGGTTTGGAGCTAAAGCTCATGTAGCTAACTGCTAACATAAGTTAGGAGATCAAATTAAAAATTAAGTGAAACACAGCAGACAGCCAACATTAATTGCAGTTTTATTCTCTGGATCATTTGAGAAGATTTTATATTTTTTGCCCAAAGACTTTCCGACAGTTTACAGCAGATATTCACATTCTGGTTTGACCTCAGCCCTTCAGTAGGGCCGAGCTGGACCTGAGGAGGAGGAGGAGGAGGAGGAGGAGGAAAGGGCGGGACAGCTGTGGGACTGTTGAGGCACAACACATTAAAAAGAAAAGTGAATAAATCCTATGGAGGTTAAAATCAGAGCGGCATCCGGTTCCCTTCCACGCTGATTTTAACAGCGTGACCCGGCTTCGTCAGGCGGCGGATGTCTGCAAATCTACGCATCTGTTTGTCAACGCGGGACATGCCCTTCTTCATCGGACCCTGCGGGGACAAAGACAGAAACTTAAAACAGGAAGCTAGAAAAGCTGCCAACATGTTCAGGAACGTCGGATCCGTTTAATCATCCAAAGGGTGATGAAACACGAAACCTTCTGGCTGAAAAGCTCGACTGCATTTCTAACCACACAAATGTCACAGAACCTTTGAGATGTGAGCAGTTTTAACAAAAGCAGTATATTTTAGCCGGTGTTTCATCACTCTTCACTTCTGCAGAGTCATGCAGAGGAGATGAAAAGCTGTGAAACTCACAAAAACACAAACTGTCTTTGTTAATTGATCCGTGTGTCACTGCTGAAAAGAAAAATGAGCTCCTGAGCTGAAAAAGTTCAACAATCATCAAGTAGCAGCTTTTCAGACCGAAAACAATGCGGGGGGGGGATATTATCAGTGTGTAAGTGCTGTCAGAGGTCACAGGTGAGTCAGATTTCTGACAAAGCCGGTTCCCCACAGACAGACGCTCCACTCGGTCTTGTATCTGTTCGTAAAGAGAGAGGGAGAGTCTTCTCCAGGGGAAACTCTCTACAGACGCCTCACACAGCTGAACCATCATGCACGCTGTCACACCATGCAGAAGGACTTACTGCCCCCCTCAGGTCAACAGCAGGTACTACAGGGGCATCCTGTTCCCCTCTATGCTGATCTTGACTGCTCCCTGCGGGCGGTGCATTTTCTTCTGCTCAGCAAAGCGACGCTTGTGCTTCTCCAGCCGGCTGATGCCTTTCTTATAGCCGCTCTACAGAGGACCAATCACAGCTCAGCTAATGACCTCACTTCCTGCGTACAGGCAGCCCTCCACACCAGATTCAGACTTCCACTGACCAGCAGGTGACTGATCATTACCATCAGCTTTTTAAGCAGATTCTCTCAAACTTATCCTCACAGGAAGCTACACGCTGCCACCCTGTGGTGTAACAGTACCATTACACACATACCTTTTATATACCAACTCTAAAATGTGTATTAAATAAATAACTGTAACTTTTAATTCTACTAACTTTAAAACTAACAGCTCTTTACCACCTCTCAGCATGTTTAGGTGGAATTTAATTATGTTTTTTACACGTTGACAAAAATAATTGGATAGTTCTCAAATACATCTTTATAATTTATCTGTTCATTTTTATAACATTTTTTCAACCAGAGAAGTATTTGCACGTTTCTTTCCACACCTCAGCGGTGGTCAGCCCAGTCACAAGCCTGCTCCTCTCCCTTCATAATAAACTCCACATGAAGGAATATTAAACCTTTAAACTCCGACACACCTGTCTTCCCCATCTGCAGGTGACTGAGATGCAGATTTTGCCTCTCCAGACTCCCTCCCTCCCTGTACTCACCCTGCTGGACTCCATCTCTACGTTCCACTTGGGTCGCACGACATAGTCTTTGTTGGAGGGCATCGGCACCCGAGCCCTGGCACAGAACCCGGGGTCACCGGGTCGCAGAGCTCTGCAGGAGGAGGAGGTTCTCAGTTATAACAAAGCTGAACTTCCATGTGATTATAGGCAGTGCTTCCTGGATCCAGGTTCAACTTACTTTTCCTCCCCGGTCAGCTGTTTCTCCAGATCTCTCCGAGGCGTCTGACCACCCGAACTACAGACAGACAGGGAAGGGAGAGAGCGACACTTTGTTTATATCATGAAGAATTAACAGTGAGTGAGTGAACAGTCAGCAGGGCGGGAAACGAGCAGTTCACTGGTCTGAGATGTTGTGTCTGAAGAGTTTGAATTCAGCAGTTGGTCCACACTCTGAGCAGAAACACCACCAGCTGAGTCTCCATGCTATTATTAGCATTCTCCACCTCACAGCAGTTAGTCAGCAGGTCAGAGAACACCCGACACCTCAGCTGGTTCCCTCCTCGTGTCACCACCTCTGGACGACCGTCCTCAGCAGGGACCCAAAGAGGGAACCGTCTGAAGACTTGACTGGCTGATGTCTCATTGTCTTCAGTCATGTTTACACAGGTCCTCTCTCCTACCCCCCTCTAACACATGCAGACTCAAACATCAGAGGCGTGACCTGCCGATCGTTGTGAGTGGACCCTCAGAACATCGTGGTGACGCCAACCGCGATTCAACACTCAGAAGTCGCCCCGTGGAGCAACGTGAAGAAATTGAGAAAAGGTTTAACTTTACACAAATTACTTCTGAAGTTGAGGAGCGACAACCGGAGACGACCAACCAACCGCACGCATTTTGACTCCCTCAGAAACAGAAGCACAGCCGTTAGCAGCTGTTAGCTCCTAGCCTTGCGAGGCAGCTGGATTCAAGAGATCACGTGAGAATCCATCTAACCAGACTTGCCAGAGTTATGTACTTGTGGCCGAACCACAGAGGTTTGGACCAGTCAGCGTCCTGTGAAGAACTACTGGCAGATGCAGGCGTGGTTTAGGTGTGACGACTGCGACTGTTCGTTCAAAAACAACAATGGTGTCCCCCTAAGAGGTTAGCATAGCTGCTGCTGTAGCATCAGTTCTATCAGAACTGGAGAGCAAAGAACAGCACTGAAGGCTCTTCTTGCTACTGGCTTTGGCTCTCCTATCTGATTGGTTGAAGTTTGCCCATGAGAGACAGATGGTTCATCCAATCACCTGCCCAGTGTTTTTGAACGTGCCTGCCCTTTTTCAGTTTCCGAGGACGACTCCTCAGATGGTTCTGTGTAATGAACCCTGTGGAGCGTCAGGTCAGTGAGCTCCAACGCAACGATGAGAACGCACTTACAACAAATCATCGAGGTAAACGGCTTCTACATCAACATGACAGAACTTAACGAGGAACTGGGACTTCTGCTACCGGGAGGTTCAACCCTTCATCAGCCCTCAGTCTAGAGGCGGAACTTGCAGTGCAACCATGCAATTCTGTCACTGAACCTGATTGGTGGAGAGAAGACGTCAGGTTCCTCCGCCCTCTCCACCTTCTGAGGCTGACTGGGGGAGGAGGGGGAGAGATGAAATGGACGGATGAGGAGGAATGAAAGAAGAAAAGTGAAGGTAGAACTTAAAAGAAACAACAACAACAGGAGGAGGAGGAAAGGAAAGGCTGGAAGGAAACAACGTGATGAGAGAGATGACATGAAGCACTGAAGACAGTAAAAAGGGAAATAATGTCAGAGCAGAGGAAGACGTTAGCATGTCCATATAGAGTAAGAGATTACTTGGGATGAAGACAGAAGTGTATGGGTGTTTGCCCAGAGAGTCCACTTCAGGAGCTGACCTGGGAACTACTTTAACCTTTAAAAAAGACCCTGTTGACGTGTTTCATGTTCTGGGCGCTTTGATCCGAACTGTCCGTTCACCTCACAGTGTGATGAGAACGAGGTGAAGGCTGTGTGATGATGTCAGGATGAGGTTTTAGGTTACGTCAGTACCTTAGTCGTCGTCTCTGAGGCATCTGCTGGTCCAGATCTCTCTGCTGACGCTCCTCTCTCGTCATCCCCTTGTAGTTGGACGTCAAGCCGAAGATGGGCCGCGACCACTCATCTGGACAGACGACAGATCAATACTCTTAGATAACACTTCATAACACAACAGGACACCATGACTTTCAGAGAGAGAGGTCCTTACTGATGAGCTTGAGAGCCAGGTCTTTGTTGGATCGAGACTCTTTGGGGTGTTTGTACAGGAACATGACGGAGCGTCCGATCCCGCTGTGCTTCAGGGTCTCCTGACTCACGCTGGGCAGCTGCAGGGAGGAAACACACCGTGAGTCCGGTCTTTAAGACACTGACGCCGGGATGTTACGGGACATCTACTCACTTCCTGTAGGATCCTGAGAAGCTCCTCTCTGATTCTGAGAGCCGGCAGAGATTTGTCTGGAAGAGGACTGATCCACTCTTTGATGGCCGACATCACACCGCTGTCGATAAACGTCTCCTTCAAGTCCTGTCTGAGGGACAAATGCCACCACAACACCTCAAACCAGAGCTGCAGATTCATTATACGAATGACACGTTACACGAGACAGCGTGTCTGGCTGTTTCTATTTTTTCTGTTTGGTTTTCTGTCAACACGAGGAATATTTAGTCATTGTAAAACTGAACATTTTGAACAATATATAGATTTTATTTGATGATTTCTTCTCAGATTGTTTTATCTGAATACTTTTCAGAGGTCTGACAGGAAAACCCCCAGAAATTAAGAAAAACACATCGATTACAGGAAAGTCTGTATTTTCTGTCGTTAATCATCTCATGACTCATCAGATTTACTTTGTGACTCTAGTTTTGTCCCGATTAGAACTGAAACCAATCAACTGAAAATTTATGTGCAACTATTTTGATATTGGATTAATAGTTTTCGTCATTTCTTTCACATGAAAATATCAAATATTAGACATCTCCAGCTTCTGTTTTCTTTGTCTTTCTTCACAGTAAATTGAATATTTGGGTTTGGACTGTTGGTTGAGGCGTGTGATGCTCCAGGAAACTGTGACGGCATCTTTAACAGTTTTATTGACCAAACAATTAATCGAGGACATAACTGGCAGATTAATAGATAATTAAAATAATATAAAATAAATGTAAAGGCTTCCAATATTAAAACAGAGGTGTGAGATGTTAGAGAGTTCTTACTTCTTCAGGTGCATGACGACCTGCGGCAGCAGAGTGAGTTTTTTCAGCGCTGGTTTCTTCTGACTGTTCAGAGTTCGGTCCTCCTGTTGAACAAACAGCGTCAGTATCACAGTGCACAGGGAAGCACCGACAGCGTTCACTGAGGCTTTTATTTTGACAGGCTGACCTCTGCGGCCTCGTTCATCTTGGTGATCATGGCGCTGACCACGTCGTCGGCGTCGCTGATGAACGTCCCTCCGTCGCGGTGCCGCCTCTTCTTGCTGTTCATGGCTTTCCTCCGAGCGAGCATGATGTCAAAGTCTGACATGAAGCTGGTGCTATACACACACACACACACACACACTTAGACAAATCTGAACACGTGGAGTTAAAGTACGCTGGGTCAAAACTAGATTTTCTACTCGCACATTTTCGTGGTCTTATCTCGGGATGATTATATGTTAA
Organism: Macquaria australasica; assembly: GCA_005408345.1. Lineage (NCBI taxonomy): Eukaryota > Metazoa > Chordata > Actinopteri > Centrarchiformes > Percichthyidae > Macquaria > Macquaria australasica. The sequence goes on along the minus strand of SEMN01001956.1, from coordinate 6,711 downwards.
CTGAGCAATAAACGATCAAGTTAAAATGTTCTTATTGTTCCCGTAACAGAACTTCAGCTGATCAGTACGTCCAATAACATGGAGCCTGTTTGATGTGGAGCTGCAGGTTAGACAGGTCTCCTGAAACCTGGCTCTGATCTTGTCAGTGCTGAAGACACAGAACCAGGAGCTCTGCAGTAACAGAGGCAGGACGAGATATCTGCTGAACTGAATATTGTGCGCCCACAGCTGCCGTCTTACAGACCTGTGACTGTTGGACCTCATGATCTTACAATCGGTCTAATTCTTGTAGCTTTCTGAACAGCTGACCTCAGAGCTTTGGCTCCAGGACCCGACAGTCTCTGAGTCTTTATTAAACCTCCTGCTGTTGGTCCATAAACAGACTGATGCTGCTGCTCACTCTTGCCCGCTGCGGTCGACTCCTTCATCAGAGTCGGACTCCTCCTCCGCCTGCTGCTGCTTCTCCTTGGACTCCTTCTTGTCCCCGTCCAGGTCCTCCTGGTTGAAGCCCTGCAGGTGGGGGGAGAGGGAGAGGGAGAGAGAGAGAGAGAGAGAGACGCTTCGTCACTCGATCTTGATGAAGTCTGGAGCGTGTGGAGTCTGCAGGAGGTTTCTGCAGCCGTACTCACCGTGAACTCCTCCTCCTCTTCGTCTCCAGACTCTCCAAAGATGTCTGCGATCATTTTCCTGGAAGACAGAGGTCAAAGGTCACACCAGCAGCTTCTGACTCGACTAAAGACTTGTGTTTTTAATATCTGGTGAACAACAGGGCTGCGACAACTCGTTTCTGTATTGATTCATCTGCTGCCTGTTAATAGATTCATTGATTGTCGATAAAATGTCTGAAAATAGTAAAAACTAAAAGTTCCCAGAGTTTTTGACATTTCTGCTTAAAAATGAGTTGATTATCAAAACAGTTTTGATTGTTTTTCTGTCAATCGACTACTCGATTACTCATTAAACGTTGGGATCTCCACTGGAAGTGAAGCTAAACTTCTGAGGGTCTGAGCAGCGTTTGGCTGCACAGCATGAGTCAGTGACCCGCTGGCAGATCAGGATCCAGACTGGTAGAGGGGTCCGGTACTCACTCCTCCTCGTCACCGTCTCCAGAGTCGCTGTCGCTGCCGAACAGCGCCTTCTCGTCCTTCTTCCCCGTCGCGGCCTTGGAGCTCTCGTCCTCCTCGCTGCCGCTGTCCGAGCCCAGCTCTCTCAGTTTGGCTGCCATGCTCTTATCGGGACCGCACGACCCGCCGTCGCTGTCCGAGTTCTCGTCGTCGGACACCGCCCGACTCCTCTTCACTGCTGAGGAGAAACAACAACACGTCAGGTGGAGCAGCGCCGGGACTCAGCCCCAATGGTAGCTCCAGGTGAGCCACCGGGGCCCCTAAAGTCTTACAGACATGAACTCGTCTCGTCCTGCAGCTTGTTGAACGAGTCACCAACAAACATCCACCGCTAACGTCGGTCTAGCTAGTTAGCTGCAGCTAATTAAACAGTAAACGTTCCTGCTGATGTCACTGTGGTTCTTCCTCTTCAGCACCACCAACATCACACTGTCTGTCTGTCTGTCATCACATGAAGCTACAAACCAAGTTTGTTTACTTTGTCTCTCAGTGTAGCCCCGCCCCAATCAGTGATGTCACAGCAGCAGCTTTCTGCAACCTGCAGAGTTTCTGAATAACTTGCCCATAATACACCGAGTCGATGATGATGATGATGATGATGCACAGCGGCCATCTTACCTGGTTTGTTGGCCTTCTCCTCCTCCTCATCCTCACTGTCTGACAGGATGGCCTTCTTCCTCTTCACTGCAAACACACACAGAAGAGCACAGAGTCACAGAGGGATGAAGGAGGGTTTCACTACAGGTCACGTCAAAGGACGCTGGACTGAATGTTTGTGTCCCTGGGCGGCTCGGAGCCGCTCCGAGGTCAGAGCCGCTCCGAGGTCAGAGCCGCTCCGAGGTCAGAGCCGCTCCGAGGTCAGAGCCGCTCAGAGGTCAGAGCCGCTCAGAGGTCAGAGCCGCTCAGAGGTCAGAGGTCAGTACCTGGCTTCTCATCCTCCTCGTCACTGTCATCTCTCTGCTCCTTCTCCTGCTGCTCTCCATCACTTCCTGCTGCAGCCTTCCTCCTTCTTCCCTGCTGCTCCTCCTCCTCACTGTCAGACTGCATCACAGCCTTCCACTTCCCTCCTCCTCCTCCTCCTCCACCCCCCTCTTCCTCCTCCTGCTGTTTCCCTTCCTCCTCCTCGTCAGAGTCTATCTGTGCCGCCTTGCGTCTGGCAGGCATCTCTGTGTCAGAGTCACTGTCTGCATTGGACCGCCGGTCGGGGGACGCCACAGGTTTGGCGCCCTCGTTCTCCGAGTCACTGTCTGCGGCCGCTTTGGGCCCCTCCTCCCCCTCCTCCATGTCCGAGCTGCTCCCCCTGCGTTTGGCAGGAGACGCTCCTCCCCCCTCCTCGTTATCTGAAGCTCCGTGTTTGACGGGCGACTCCTCCTCCTCGTCTGATCCGCTCATCCGGCGTTTCACCGGAGAGTCGTCGTCACTGTCAGCGGGCCGAGGAGCCTCCGTCTCCGAGTCGCTCTTGTCGTCTTCATTGCGGCCCCTGGGGGCCTCGTCCTCCGAGTCGCTGTCGCCCCCTCTGTGATCCTCGTTGTCGGAGCCGCTGGCTGCCCCGCCGGTCTCCATGGTGTGGGGGGCATCTTCATCGTTGCTGCCCTCGTCCTGTTGAGACAGACAGAGGGGAGTCAGTGAGACGCCTGGATGTTGAGTCCCAGCAGATATCAGGATTTTACTTATTTGAATATGAAACTACAAACATCTAAATCTACATTTTGACCTGTGACCTTTAAAGCACAGTGTGCTCGTGACCCCTCCCCACAGGCTGCCGGTCTACGAGCTGTCAACTAAAGATGTTTTCTTCTCAGATTTGGTCGTTGTAATCGATTTAAGAGAGCTGAAGATGGAAAACTCTCCAGTATTTCACAGGAACAAAGCAAAGACTTGAAATAAAGAAATAAACTTTTCTTCTGACCTCAGATGGATGTCCGTCGCTCCTCAGCTCCTCGCCGTCTGACGCCTGGTGCTCGTCCTGAACTGGAGTGCCGCCGCCATCATCTGCACAACAGGAACACACTTCAGCATCTTAACGTTATTACACAAACACCTGCAGAGCGCCAGGAGGCGGAGCTGCAGAAAGTGTGGAGTAACTATTCTGAGCTGGTAGCCTGTTTCTGCAACAGCTGGGCTGGTTTGAATTTCAGCTGCATTTTTGCCTTAATTTGACAGTTTTTTAATGACAGTTAGGTTTGCACAGAACATCCCTTTCCTCATCTCTTACTCCAGGCCCTAGCTTGGACTACCTCCATCATTCAGCCTGCAGACACTAGCAGAGACGAGCATGAAGGGAGAGAGAGGGGCTGAGAATCCAGGACCTGGAGACACTGGGAGAACCTGCAGAAACCTGATGCAGCTAAACTGGGTCTGAGATGTGGTTTTGATCAGCAGCAGGTTTGTTCCTCAGGATCTTCTTCAGTCTGTGCACCAAATTCCATTGAAAAGTCTTGCACTTAAAAGGTAAATAAGTAAATAACAGCCAGTAGAAAAGAGTCTTACAGCCATTATTTAGCCAACAAACAGGACGTCAGTTCAGGCTGGAATAACATCCATTTAACACTTAAACCTTTATACCGGACTCCGACAGGTGTGCTCTCCTGCACAGGTATGCATCTCACTTTAAAAACTGAAAGATTACAGGCTCTTCTGGTCTGCACGCCAAACTCCGTGCAAAAATCGTGCACTTTAAGGTTCACGAGTAAGTAACACATCGTAGTAAAATTAAAAATAAAGACTAAACACAAAGAGCTATAATCTTCAGGTCTGCATCTTTAGAAAGAGCAGCTTTATATCCGCACGGTGCTGGACTGGAGCCGTGGCGTGTTTCTGACGCTACACGTGACGAGGACCCGGAGGACCAGGAGGACCAAGAGGACCCGGAGAACCAAGAGGACCAAGAGGACCAAGAGGACCCGGAGAACCAAGAGGACCCGGAGAACCAAGAGGACCCGGAGAACCAAGAGGACCAGGAGGACCAGGAGAACCAAGAGGACCAGGAGGACCCGGAGAACCAAGAGGACCCGGAGAACCAAGAGGACCCGGAGGACCAAGAGGACCCGGAGGACCAAGAGGACCAAGAGGACCAAGAGGACCAGGAGGACCAAGAGGACCAAGAGGACCAAGAGGACCAGGAGAACCAAGAGGACCAGGAGGACCAGGAGGACCAAGAGGACCCGGAGAACCAAGAGGACCCGGAGAACCAAGAGGACCAGGAGGACCCGGAGAACCAAGAGGACCAGGAGGACCCGGAGAACCAAGAGGACCCGGAGAACCAAGAGGACCAGGAGAACCAAGAGGACCAGGAGGACCCGGAGAACCAAGAGGACCCGGAGAACCAAGAGGACCCGGAGAACCAAGAGGACCAAGAGGACCCGGAGAACCAAGAGAACCCGGAGAACCAAGAGGACCAGGAGGACCAAGAGGACCCGGAGAACCAAGAGAACCCGGAGAACCAAGAGGACCCGGAGAACCAAGAGAACCCGGAGAACCAAGAGGACCCGGAGAACCAAGAGGACCAGGAGGACCAAGAGGACCCGGAGGACCAGGAGAAACAAGAGGACCCGGAGAACCAAGAGGACCCGGAGAACCAAGAGGACCAAGAGGACCCGGAGGACCAAGAGGACCAGGAGGACCAAGAGGACCAGGAGGACCAAGAGGACCCGGAGAACCAAGAGGACCAGGAGAACCAAGAGGACCCGGAGAACCAAGAGGACCAGGAGAACCAAGAGGACCCGGAGAACCAAACCAAGAGGACCCGGAGAACCAAGAGGACCCGGAGAACCAAGCGAACCCAGAGGACCAGGAGAACCAAGAGGACCAGGAGAACCAAGAGGACCCGGAGAACCAAGAGGACCAGGAGAACCAAGAGGACCCGGAGAACCAAGAGGACCCGGAGGACCAGGAGGACCAGGAGGACCAAGAGGACCCGGAGAACCAAGAGGACCCGGAGAACCAAGAGGACCAGGAGAACCAAGAGGACCAGGAGAACCAAGAGGACCCGGAGAACCAAGAGGACCAGGAGAACCAAGAGGACCCGGAGAACCAAGAGGACCAGGAGAACCAAGAGGACCCGGAGAACCAAGAGGACCCGGAGAACCAAGAGGACCCGGAGAACCAAGAGAACCCAGAGGACCAGGAGAACCAAGAGAACCCAGAGGACCAGGAGAACCAAGAGGACCAAGAGAACCCGGAGGACCAAGAGGACCAGGAGAACCAAGAGGACCCGGAGAACCAAGAGGACCCGGAGAACCAAGAGAACCCGGAGAACCAAGAGAACCCAGAGGACCAGGAGAACCAAGAGAACCCAGAGGACCAGGAGAACCAAGAGGACCAAGAGGACCAAGAGGACCAAGAGAACCCGGAGAACCAAGAGGACCCGGAGGACCAAGAGGACCCGGGCTGCCTGGAGCTAAGACGGGAAACATTTCCTGGTTGTTGTTGACCGACAACCGGACTTTAGTTACAGTGACGAGGCTGAACGGCCTCACCTGCCGAAGCCTCACCTGCGCTAGCCGCTAGCCGTTAGCCGCTAGTTAACGGGAAACAAAGCTTACCGGAGCGGCTCCCGGACACGAACTCGTCCTCTTCTCCGTCCATCTCAGACGAACAAAGATCCGGATCCAGATCCAGATCCTGACACCGGACCGTTTCCCGTTGACTCAGCTTTAATATCACGGCGGGAAAATAAACCCGAGCAAAGTACCGACGCGCCGTGAAAGCTAACGGCTAGCTAGCTGCTGCAGCCCGACTTCCAAAATGGTGCGACTCCCGTCATATACGCATGCGCAAATGTGCGGTCGCCTCGCAATGACGTACCAGCAAGTTGTTTTTTAAATAAACTTTATCGAACACAACAATTACCGGCGACGGCAAACCGTCAGATGTAGACGTTAGTTATTCACGCAAAGTACCAAATAAATCCAAATGTTCAAATGTCTAAATGTCCACATCTTGTTCAGCCGCGTTAATAAGAACGCAACTTTTATTTGAAAGTGTTTGTGTGCCGTTTACTGAAATTATTGATTTATTGATACAATATATTGACTAGCAGACAAACTATCGATCCAAACCAAAACAATCTGAATGGGGGTCTTTAACGTTTACACAATAATCACCTGAAAACTTTATATCTGCATGTTCAGAGTTTCATAAATACATTATTTATGTACTTTTATTATTAGTTTGTTACAGTCGTGCTACCACACACACACACACACGCACACACACACACACACACACACACACACACACACACTCACACACACACTCACACACTCACACACACACACTCTGAACACCGAGTTGCATCTGGCAGCTTCTCAGCTTTAACAAGCAGAAGATCATTTAGAACTGATGTTCTCAGTGAAATATTCCTAACTAAGCTCCTGTGGGTTCCTGTGGGCTCCTGTGGGTTCCTGTGGGTTCCTGTGGGCTCCTGTGGGTTCCTGTGGGCTCCTGTGGGCTCCTGTGGGTTCCTGTGGGCTCCTGTGGGTGTGGGTTCCTGTGGGCTCCTGTGGGTTCCTGTGGGCTCCTGTGGGTTCCTGTGGGCTCCTGTGGGCTCCTGTGGGCTCCTGTGGGTTCCTGTGGGCTCCTGTGG
>SEMN01001955.1:0-19268 GCA_005408345.1 Macquaria australasica | reverse complement strand
AACCCTAACCCCCTAACCCTAACCCTTTATCCCCTGCCTGGTGGGCTTTCCTAACCCTAACCATTTGGGCCATTTGCCTAATCCTACCCCTATCAGTTCCCTTTGGGACACTTCTGGGACTGAGACCCATCCTGGTGATTAACCCTGAACCTAACCGCCACTGGCTGGTGTATGGGTTTTACCATCTCCGCTTCTGGAGCTGCCTTGGTGGCCTACCCCTAATTACCTCCAAGTCACTTTATGGTAATACTGGGACCCAGCCACCCTTTACTTGGGTCTGGACTCCTGACCTACCCCTACTTACCCCCGTTGGCCTATTCACAGGGCCTGGTTTTCTGATCTTTCCTTTCTCCCTCTTGGTGGGGGGGCGCACAGTCTGGGGAGTCCTGAATGACATGCGTTGGCCCGTGCCCTCCTTTGGCTCTCTACTCCAAACTGCGTAGTCGTTGGACGAAGCGGGGAGAGCCATCGAGATAAAAATTACAACCCCTAACCCCCCCATAACCCTAACCCCAACTAGTGTACCCCTACACTAGGTAGTTTTCAGCCCTATAACCTAACCCAACCCTAACCCACTAACTAAACTTCCCAAAAAACTTCACCAGGGACCCATCCCAAACGAATCAGGACCCCCTGAAACGCGCTCCTGCACATCCCCCAAAATACATTTTTTGGGGCATGGACTTAGTCAAATTTCACGCCCACTTACACCACCCGACCCCGTATCTCGGGAACGGATGGAAAGTACCGCTGGAAAGCCCGTACCCCAGAACCTATGGGCGGACACCGGTTCCGACAGCCTACCACCTTCCTGGCCGGAGTTATGACGTCACAAAGCCTCAGCCAATAGCGTATCTCCGGAACCGAAGCTCCTAGCGACTCGGGACCACCTCCGGCGTGTTCAGAGACCACCAAAACCCCCCCCTAGGACTTGCTTCCAAGTCTCTACGACCTTCCCCTGAGGATGATCAAATTGATCATCCTGGTCATTACCCACTTACCCTATGGCCAGCGACCATTGCTTAACCCCTAACCCACCACCCAACACCCAAACTCCACAACCGAAAAGCAGAAACCCACAGTCACCTGTGCTTACCTGCAATCTCCCAACCGAAAAGCAGAAACCCACAGTCGTCTGCGCTCCAGGCAATCTCCCAACCGAAAAGCAGAAACCCACAGTCCTCTGGGCCTAAAGATAACCCCCTCTCCTCTATTTTCTCCTTTTTTCATCTCCTCCCTTCAGTTGTTAACCTCCTCCTGCCTGTGTGTGTGTGTCTCAGCAGTGGGTTTTTCAGTATCACTCTTCATTATTCACAAAAGACAAAGTGATGACTGAAATTAAACAAAAAAATTAAATCTCAAAAAGTGAAACAAGTAGTTTGGTACTCTGATCACTGACAGTGAACTCAGAGGTAGAGGACTCTCCTCGGTATCACCTGTTCACACCTGGTCTGTTAAGTGCAGTCAAACAGACCTAAACATTAGTGAGAGAAGACCAGTGATTCTGCTCACAGAGGATTAAACTTCACTGAGGATTCAGACACTCAGATTATCACGACTTCAGGGAAACAGGATTTTAAGAAAATTAAATTAAAATACAAACAGAAATGTCTCATTTGAATAAGAAGCGAGGCTGCAGCAGCTTGTCAGACTTACAAATCCTCAGCCAGTAATACAACTTTAATAATACACACATTAATGACACAAATATACACATTAATAAAACACACACACACACACTTTGACAATATACAAATTCAGATGTACAGGGTGATGTTATTTTATTTACCTTCAAACAGGCTGAAAGAGTGAAACCTAAAGAGACACAAGATGGAGAAAGATGAGGACATGTGGTGGTGATGAAGTTAACCTTTGACCTCTGATCTTTTTACCATATGTGTATAAAGTGTATAAACTCAGAGTAAGAGAGAGCTGTCCATCAACTCAACTGGAGCAGAAACAATGGAGCTGTTAGCCAATCACATTGCATTACACACACACACACACACACACACAAAGTAACACACAGTAACACATACATTGAAAGGGAAGGGGCGGTACAGCACAGTTACACACACATAGTAACACACTCTCACACACATAGTAACACACACTAACACACCCAGTGACACACACACAGTGATACATTTAGGACAGTCAGATTTCATTTTGTATCTGCAGCAGGAGGGTGGTGGGGGTGAAATTTCCAGATCAGAAGACGCCCAGGTGAAGAAGGACTTTGTTGACCATGTAGCATTGTAGCATTCCACTGTTTCCAAGCAACTGTGAAGATGGAAGAGAGACTGATCGATTGGCGTCATGATGACTGTACATCAGCTGTTCGACCCCGCCACGAGGGAGTGAAAAGAAGTTAATGGCCGTGCAGTCGCTTGGCATTGTATCGCTCTTCAAGTTGCGATTGCTGGTTAGTATTTCTACTTGTGCTACAATCAGCACAGCCATGTAGTGACACTCCCACACCGCCACACAACCCTGCACTAATTGCAGCAGCGCCTGATTTAAATACAGCCTGAGGTAGAGATAATGTGACAAACAACCAGATCTGGCTTGAACTGATGGAGTCGTTGTGAGATTTTAATCACTTCTGAGGGAAAACCCTAACCCTAGCTAAATAAAGAAAATTAACATGATTTATGTTTCATCACAGTTTTGATAGCAGACATCTGTTTGACTGTAACAGACAGAGAGACAGACAGAGAGACAGACAGACAGACAGACAGAGAGAGAGACACTCTGTAAAGAGAGATAGTTTTGTTTGTTTGTTTACAATCGAAGCTGCCAAATTGATGAAAACACGTCGAGCTTCAGTTTCTCTCTCTGTCTCTGGTTTCTGGTGATAAGGCGGTGCTGATGTCACTTCCTCCTCTGAGACAAAACAACACTGATTGGCTGCAGAGATCCAACTAAGACACACACACATACAGACACACACACTGAGCTCTCACTCAGCTATTTGTTTTCTGTAGTGCTGGATGTGGTGTAACCATGGCAACAAGGAGTTGCCATGGTTACATGCTGCCTCTCTCTCCCTATGTTCTTTACTCTATGACAACAAAGCCCCGCCCACCACATTTTGTAACTAAATGTGATTGGAGGATAGATCACAGTGGACAACTTGGAGACAAAAACATCAATAATAAAAAGTAAACTTTGTTTTCAAACGCTGAAAATGAAGAGATTTAAATTAAACCAGTTTGTGATGTTTAATGATTTTTATCATCCAGTCTGAAGGTGGAGCAGAAAATACAGTTTGTCTGTCTGCAGCCTCACCTGGAGACTGTAACACCTAGAAGGTTCACTCTGAACCCCCCCAACCAACCAGCAAGTACAGATCCCTCACTGTCTTCCCACCATGAACAAACCTGTCAATCAAATTATCTTCTGATTTTCACCTTTATTTATTATATATATATATATATATATATATATATATATATATATATATTTCAAAAACAAACATGATCACCACAAGCAGTTTGATTTTCAGGATTTTACAGAAAGTTTTATTCTGAAACAAGACAACTGCTCTGAGAATAATTATTTCACCTCATTGCCTGATTTCTTTCTGGTTTGATAGGATAATATTCTTGAGGGCTGAATTACTTGTTAAATATTTTTTGTCCAGAGCAGAGAAAGTTTTAGTGAAATCAGTAAATATCAGCTGAGCGATCTGTGGTCTGCGGCTGATTGGTTAACGAGGGTATGGAAGCTTAACAAAGCATCAAGCTCATTAATGACTGAGACTCTGAGCCATAGAACAATGTTACTTTAACGATGACTATGATTTATCTAATTTCAATTAATTATCATCAGTATTTTGGATTTTATATTTAAAATATATTCTTTATTGTTACAAGGTCAGAGAGAGGAAAGAACTTTATTTGTACTTTATTGATCCTAAAGGGAAAGCAGACAAATGACATAAACAACCAACATAAAAAACACTCAAACAAGTCCATTAGAAATGAAATAACTATTAACTATGGACTGAAAGAAAAACTAAACCAAATATTCTCTGAATGAATAGAACAACAGAACAGACAGGGGCTCAGGTGTAGATACTTTATGCTGTCTGGGAATTTACTGGTATTTTACTGAGATCATCAGCTGGTCCCAGATCAATGCTGGGATTCCACTGGGAAACTTCCTGCTGGTGAACGGGGGATTCATTTTCTGTTAATCACTTTAATAATTCAGTTTATTGTTATGTAGCAATTGTGATGATATGTCACACAGTGCCCTCACTGATTACTATGATAAACTCACTGGTTACTATGATACTACACTCACTGGTTACTATGATATAGTCACTAGTTACTATGGTGCACACATTGATTACTATGGTACACTCACTGGTTACTATGGTGCACTCACTGGTTACTATGAAACTACACTAACTAGTTACTATGGTACACTCAGTGATTACCATGGAAACGCAGGCTTTAGGAGGCAGAGTGAAGCTGTGAGTGTTTCTGGTTCAAACAAACAGTCATTTACATAATTAAACATTAAACAGTTTGTGAACAGAGTCACAACCTTTTGTTACCGTGACGATGAGAAACATGAATCTGCTGAGACCAACAGAAAAACAACAAACGGATCAGATGCTCTGTGTTTGGTCTTAGACATCATACAAATACACCAACCAACAAACAACAGCAGAATCAGAGCAGACAGCAGCAGGATTCACATCTACATGAACTCACCATACATAAAAAACATCAGCTGAGGTCTGTCTCACTTTCAAACCTCTCTCTCAATTTACTTCAATTCAATTCAATATGCTTTATTGGCATGAATGTAACAAAGTCAATATAGCCAAAGTGTCAGGTAACAATGAGATTTTTTTTAAATTCTCACTTTCAAACCTTTCACTGTCAGACCTGTCTCACTCTCACTCGGTTTTTGTGTACTAAATAAATCATCTTAGAAAGATCTGTCAGTCCTGGTCCTACACCAGTCCTGGTCCTTTATTACTCCTAGTCCTGCATCTGTTCTAATCGTGTTTTAGGATGATGAGAGATTATTTTTTCACAGTAACCACTGGTGACACTACAGCCTTTTGGAAACTCTTGTGTTTCCACGGTGACACTAAAAGAGAGGAGGAGAGGATAATTGTGTTTTAGGAAACACTTTAAACAATCACAGCTGGCTGACAGGTGCCGGGGGGGCTGTAATGGCTGTGTGTCATGCCGACTGCAGCTCATTAAACAGCTTTCATCATCACAACATGACAACAGAGACAGACGATAATAGAAGAAAATAAAAGGTTAGAAAATACTTCACTATAATAGCACAGCCTTTCTCTGCCTCTCTCTCTATATTATTCTTTACTCTCAGTCTCCAGACTGAAACAACTCAATTTCACCCCTCACTAACACTGACTGTGTGTGTGTGTGTGTGTGTGTGTGTGTGTGTGTGACTAGCAGTCATTTAAAACAATAACAAACTGCCAGAGAGAGGAGAAAGAAAAAAGAAAATGATAAAAGGTTCATACAAATTTCAGTCTAGTATTCTTTATGAAACATTTTATTTGAACATTTTGATGAAAAACCTTCCAGAACTGTTCATGTGTCAGACAGACAGACAGACAGACAGACAGCAGTCAGTTGTTAACACAAAATGTAAATTATACAGAAAATGATATTTAATCTGTGATCTGATTAAAATCATCTGAACTATAACCACCTGCATTATAAAACTCATCAGGGCTGTGAACTGATGCTGAGAACTCTTAAAGCATCAGTCTGCTTCAACTGTAATGCCTGTCGGACCGTCAAACAGCTTCTGAAACCCTCCCTCCCACGAACCTGTCATTCTCCACCTGTCCTGTAGCTGTTCTCAGTGTATCCCTGCCACCACCTGTACACCTGACTCCCACACCCACCTGCACATCATTCCCTCATAATTTATTCAGTATATATACCAGCGCCTTTTCCCCAAGTTTCTTTCATGTCTATTTGCTGAATAACTTTAGTGTTCCAGTCCTAGTTCTTCTCACCTGCCTATGACTTTTGTCTTCCCCTCATCTTTACCTGCCTGATACCTGTTGACTGATTAACACCAAGTAAACATCTTATTAGTTTTATCTGATCTGTGTATGGGTCCACTCATCTGGGTTCAGAGACATTACAGTATGATCTGGCCTGAATAGACTCAGCAGACTCAGATCTGGTGTGTGAAGAACTCAAAGCCCAATTCAAAGTCATCCATAGACATGAACAACAATTTACATCCATGCCGGATGCCTTGGGGAGACCTCCACCCACCATGGATGCATCCTGGAGTCTATATGACAGCAGATCCAGTAGTTTGGAACTGACCCAAGCCAACTGCAGCTTCTGGCCTGACTGCTTTGTTCTCTGTCCGGCATCAGAGCCCCATCTCACTCGCCCACAACATTTCTCTGGAGATTCAGGTTTGTGTCATCTCTTCCTAACTCAGTGCTCTTTAATGTCTGCTCCAGCCTTCCTCATTCCCTTTCTGAGTGCTCCCAGACTGCCTTTATTATCTGCCAGCTGACCAGAAGAACAAGGACTGAGCAACTACTTGTTCATCTGTGAATCATCTTTGGTGAGTTAAAGGTTTTCAAGGACTCCATAGAGAGAAACAACATGAGCAACATGAGGAAGTGGTAGCCTCCCTCTCTGTTCAATGTTTTCTCAAACAGACTCTCTGATTCCATTATTGACAAATAGGCTCCCTGAGAACCTGATGGACCTGGACTCACCCTCACTATCCATGTCGATACCCAGCTGAGAGAGGAGAGAAGAAGAAGAAGAAGAATTACTTTATTAATCCCTTTTGGGAAATTCATTTTTTTCACTCCATTTTTAAAATGTACAAACACATAGGATGCTATGTTCCCGTTCTACTAGCCATCAGGCTACAGCCTGTCCTGCTTCTTTGTGGCCATCATTACCAGCTGCCTTTGTTCCACGACTCCGAGAAAGAGGTGAGCATCCCATCTGTCCAGGTCTTCATCTGCTGCCACCACACCTGGTGCGCATCTTCATACGTTAACAGAGAGGACCAGCGACTGACGCCAGCTCCCCCTCACCAACCAGGACAGAAGGTTTGGCTCTCCACCAGTGACATCCCACTGAGTGAGGAATCCAACTTGCTGGGGCCTCATTTTGTCGGGTCCTTTCCAATCTCCAAGGTGATCAATCCAGCAGCAATTAACCTGAGACCCCGCAGGACCACACAGACTCACCCAACCTTCCACATTGAGTTTAAGTCATGGAAAGTCACAGGACTGGTTTTGATTACAGACTTTGAGTTCATGATGTTCATTCTAGCTGTAGGATCAGTGCTGTTATTTTGAAAGGTTCTGACGGTGGACTAACAATCAGCCAATGACAGCTCTTCTCTGTCTCTCAGTTTCAATTCAATTCAGTTTTATTTATATAGCGCCATATCATAACAAAGTTATCTCAGGGCACTTTTTTGAATAGAGCAGGTCTAGACCGACTCTTTATATTTACAGAGACCCAACAATTCCTCTGCAGGAACTTTATTTATCCTCCTCTACAGTCCTCTGTCCTACTTCCTATAAATATTTGTTCACTGAACTTGAGTTTGTTTCACTTCATCTCATGTTGAGTTTCTTTTAATACACTCAGGATTTTAGCTGTAGTGGATTTTTATACGAACCCTCGCAGCCTCATTTACACCTCCACCAGGGATTAGCAGTTATACATAAAACATGTATTAAATGTTCTCTGATATTGGCTGGTAATTTGAATTAATTGAATTAATGGTAAAGCTCCACTCCGCTGCCAAAAATAGAAAATAATTTACTAATCTTCTGAAGTCCTGCCAGTCATTAAGCTTCAGTATCACAGAGTTTTAATTTATGGCCATTTGTCTTGTAAATTCAGAGTTGATGTACTGAAACCACCTTTCTGCTTAATCTGTATGTTTTTACTAAAAATGATTTCCATTTTATCCACCGACTCAGAATCACAGAGTAACGAAGATCAAATTTATACATGCAAACAAAATATCTGATTTTTTTTTATTAATAATGTGTTCAGATGTTAAACTGGGTTTATATTTGACTTGGGGGGTTAACAACAGTCAGAGATAAGATAAGATCGCTTCAACTTCCTTCATGTTGTCTTCACTCTCAATGATCTGTATCAGTAACCTTTAATCAATTATCTTTATCAAACATCTCTTATCAGACATGTCCATCAGAAACCTGTAGGAGAGAGGTGGAGCTTCATCATTTGTCACAGCTCTGCCATCCAATCACAGCATGTGGACAGAGCTAAAGTTTGTATTATAAAGTAGATCATCACAGATCTGCTCTGAAAGGTTGACGAGTTAATTGTTAATCTCTGAACACACAATCCATCCTGTCAATATTAGCTCAGTGTGTGTGTGTGTGTGTGTGTGTGTGTGTACTTGTACAGCTATCATTGTGAGAACCAATTTTAGACCTTGGGAGTGAGGACATTTTTGGAAAGTGAGGACAGTGAGGCCGGTTCTCACTTTGGGACAGACCTTCAAAGGGCTGTTTGAGGGTTAAGACATGGTTTTAAGGTTCAGGTTAGAATTAGAGGTAGGGTTGGGGTAGGTTAGGGGTACGGGTAGGTTAGGGTTAGGGGACTGCTAAGGGTTGGGGGTAGGCATGCATTTGTGATGGTTATGGTTAGTGCTAGGGAATACATTAGGTCAGTGAGGGTCCTCACAAGTACAGAGGTACAGGGTTGTTTGTGTGTGTGTATAGAAGAGCTCAGAACAGCTAAGAAACAACTACTGATATCAGGTAAAAAAAACACACACACACACACACACACATTAGAAATGCACAAGAGACAAAGGAGGAAATATGGCTGAAACTGTGTGTGTGTGTGTATGTGTGTGTGTGTGTGTGTGTTTGTACACAGTAGATGTATATTAGCATAGTATAACCTGGGACCTCTAATTTCCTAATAAGTGTGGAGGTCTCTGTGATGTTAGTGTGAGTCTGCCTTGTCTGTAATTTGTGAAGTAAAATGACCTGCCATATTTCACCAAACACAGAGACCATGTCATGATATAATAGTAGTAATCTGATTAGAACTACTTCTATCTGTACTTTACTTTGTAAACTACTTCTTAATTACAATAATAACCCGCCCAGGACATGGTAGATACAATAGCAACACTTTCATAATAATTTCTTATTGATAAGTTACTTCCATATGTAGCCTACACACACACACAACCCCCCCCCCCTCACACACACAACCCACACACACATTGAACAGGGAGGCGGCTGTTTGATCTGAGAGAGGCTCCATTTACTGGAGCTTTAATCGGTTTAGAGAGAGTGAGAGAGGCAGAGAGAGAGAGACAGAGAGAGATTCCGTGACCGGAACACAGCACACGGACTCCGGTAGGTTATTATTCTACCTACAGGCGTCGCATCGTCTGCTGCTGCCGTGACTGTCTGTCTGTCTTTCTGTCTGTCTGTCGGTATTTTAACGTCACTGTTGCTCCTCGTCGCTCCCGGTGTGTTTATACTTTCACCTTTACTGGATGGGAGGATGATCTGTGGAAAACAGTGAAGACCTCTGAGAGCTGCAGCTGGAGGAGCAAGCTGACGTTCAGGACGTGATCAGACCGGAGAGGGTCGGCAGTCCCGACAGTCTGAGAAGCAGTTTACCGGGACAGAAGCTGGAGCAGCTCCGCAGGTCGGTAGGTGACACATACCGGGATTCAACCCATGAATTAACCCGTTAATAAGCCGTGATATTCCACTGAGCTGAAGACACTGCATCAGCAGCAGTATTGATACTGACAGTTGTACTACAGTATTAGTTAGTATTTTATCCTCATTCGTATTAAACATGTATATTAAACACGTTTTCTAATTTATTTCTATTTATTTATTTTTCATGTTCCTTTAGCCTAATAGAGAGCGCCATGGATCAGTTGTGACATATTTATTGATGTAATTATTGATTGATTGAGTGATGTAAGAGAACAAACATCACTCTTATAATCTGCAGAAATCACAGTTTATCTTATGTCTTTAGTATTTTCAGGGTCATTCTGCCTATTTTTGACAGTGACAGCAGAGAGCTGACAGGAAATGGGGAGCTTCTGGGGGGGGGGGGCGGGTGTAAAACTTAAATATGTATTATATTGTGTTGATATAATAATCTTAAAACACTATCAACCCCTCACACCTGACAACTTAATGTTGTTAAAAGTGCAGGTTCAGAACAAAGATCATGATTTTACTGTTTTAGTTCCAACACTGTGAAACTGAATCGTATCAATCCCACCAATAGAAATCTGTCATTTTTATAAATTATTACTCCAGTGCTGTTACTTTGTTTCTATTTGTCTGTATGTGGTTGGTTGTGATTTAGTATAACATTATTGTATAATTGTGATTTTAAAAGGTGATGTTTAAAAGGGTTACATCAGACAGACATGTGGTATATATACACTTTAGGTTATAAAGGCTAAAGCTTCTTACTGGGCAGAAGTGACACAAGTTGTTTGACTCATTAATATTAGGCTGAGGTCCAAACTTTGGGACTGGATCTACAGAGACTTCAGCAGGTGCAGACGCAGGTGTTTGGTTTGGAAACATGAACTGAGACAGACTCTAACCATCAGTCCTGTCAAAGAAGGACAGCAAGAACTGAAGCTGAAGAGAACATTATATCATTTTGTCTCTGATATTATAAAGAACAGCTTTGACCTCTTTAATTGGTGAATTGAGTTATTGTGGACAAGATATATTTGGAAAATGAGGGTTTATGTAATCTGTGCACTTTTACAAGTTTTATTTTGTCACCACAAGTTTATGATGTGCTGCTGGTTTGTTGCCAAATATTCTGAAATGTTCAGGTTTCATGTTTGAGAGCTCAAATGTTTCAGAGAACCTGGAGAATGATCCATGATAATCCATTATTATTATTATTAATTCATTATTAAACTCTAACCCATCACATCAATTCAATTCAATTCAGTTTTATTTATATAGCCCCATATCATAACAAAGTTATCTCAGGGCACTTTTTCGAGTAGAGCAAGTCTAGACCAACTCTTTATATTTACAGAGACCCAACAGTTCCCACCATGAGCAAGCACTATGCGACAGTGGCAAGGAAAAACTCCCTTTTAACAGGTAGAAACCTCGAGCAGAACCAGGCTCAAGGTGGGCGGTCATCTGCCTCGACCGGTTGGGTTGAAGGGGGAGGGGGGGAGCAGGAGAGAGAGAGCAGGAGGAAAGAGAACATACAGCAGCACAATACAGTTCCACATAGGGATGTAAAGCAATAGCTGTGGTAATGGCATTGATGTTAACACCAACAGAAACAACACCAAGAGCAACATTATAATAGCAATACTAATAATAAGAGCAACAACAGTAATAGCAGCAGCGGGTGCAGAGCAGGAGCACGGGGGCAGCAGGTGGCCGCAACCATAGATCCAGACTCTACAGCTCCGGAGGCAGAAATACCTGCAGAAAGCAACAGAAGGGGAGAGAGAGACAGAAAGAGGAGAGAAAGCACACAACTACGGGAAGAAGTTGAATTAGTAACAAGCATTGATGGGATATGAGGGCGTACAGATGAAGAGGAAGAGGAGGAGAGAGGAGAGAGGAGCTCAGTGCATCATAGGAAGTCCCCCGGCAGTCTAGGCCTATAGCAGCATAACTAAGGGGTGGCTCAGGGGTCACCGAAGGTGTTCGGGGCCAAGTACAATAACTTCGGTTTTGTCTGAGTTTAACATCAGAAAATTGCAGGTCATCCAGGTTTTTATGTCCTTAAGGCATGCTTGAAGTTTAGCTAATTGATTGGTTTCATCTGGCTTGATCGATAAATATAATTGGGTATCATCTGCATAACAATGAAAATTTATGGAGTGCTTCCTAATATTATTGCCTAAAGGAAGCATATATAAGGTAAATAGAATTGGTCCAAGCACAGAACCTTGTGGAACTCCGTGACTAACTTTGGCGTGCATAGAGGATTCATCATTAACGTGTACAAACTGATATCAATCTGATAAATAGGATTTTAACCAGCTTAGTGCAGTACCTTTAATGCCAATTAAATGTTCTAGTCTCTGTAATAGAATGTGATGGTCAATGGTATCGAATGCAGCACTAAGATCCAGTAAGACAAGTACAGAGACAAGTCCTTTGTCGGATGCAATTAGAAGGTCATTTGTAACTTTCACCAGTGCTGTCTCTGTGCTATGATGCACTCTAAATCCTGACTGAAAATCCTCAAACAGGTTGTTGTTGTGTAGAAAGCCACACAACTGATTGGCGACTGCTTTCTCAAGGACCTTAGAGAGAAAAGGAGGGTTAGATATAGGTCTATAATTTGACAAAATCCCTGGATCAAGAGTGGGCTTTTTAAGAAGAGGCTTAATTACAGCTACTTTAAAGGACTGTGGCACATAGCCTTTTAATAAGGACAGATTGATCATATCTAGTAAATAAGTGCTAACTAAGGGTAAAACTTCTTTAAGCAGCCTAGTTGGGATGGGGTCTAAGAGACACGTTGATGGCTTAGATGAGGAAATCATGGAAGTTAGTTGACTAAGGTTGATGGGAGAAAAGCAGTCTAAATGTACATCAGGTTTTACAGTTGTTTCTAAGGCTCCTGTGTTTGAAGATAAGTCAGTACCAACTGAGGGCAGGAGGTGCTGAATTTTGTCTCTAATAGTTAGAATTTTATCATTAAAGAAGCTCATGAAGTCATTACTACTGAGGTCTATAGGAATACATGGCTCAACAGAGCTGTGACTCTCTGTCAGCCTGGCTACAGTGCTGAACAGAAACCTGGGGTTGTTCTTATTTTCCTCTATTAATGATGAGTAGTAGGCTGCTCTGGCATTACGGAGGGCCTTCCTATAAATTTTAAGACTATCTTGCCAGGCTAAACGTGATTCTTCCAGATTGGTGGAACGCCATTTCCTTTCAAGTTTTCACGATGTTTGCTTTAATTTGCGGGTTTGTGGGTTATACCATGGAGCTAACCTCCTCTGTTTTATTATCTTCTTTTTTAGAGGGGCGATAGAGTCGAGTGTTATTCGTAGTGAGCCTGCAGCACTATCAACAAGATGATCAATTTGGGAGGGACTAAAGTTAGCATATGAGTCATCTGTTACATTGAGACATGGAACTGAATTTAATGCCGAAGGAATCACTTCCTTAAATTTAGCTACAGCACTATCAGATAGACATCTAGTGTAGGAATGTTTGCCTAATGGCGTGTAGTCCAGTAATAGGAATTCAAAAGTTAATAGAAAATGGTCTGATAAAAAAGAATTCTGTGGAAAGACTGTTAGATGTTCAATTTCAATGCCATAAACAAGAACAAGGTCGAGGGTGTGGTTAAAACAGTGAGTGGGTTTATGTACACTCTGACAGAAGCCAATCGAATCTAGTAATGAGATAAACGCAGCACTAAGGCTATCATTTTCTACATCCACATGAACATTAAAATCACCTACAATAATTATTTTATCTGTTTTAAGGACTAAACCTGATAAGAACTCTGAGAATTCAGATAAAAATTCAGAATACGGTCCAGGAGCTCGGTACACTATAACAAATAGAATTGGCTGTAGTTTTTTCCAGGTTGGGTGTGAAAGGCTAAGAACAAGGCTTTCGAACGAGTTATAATTTAATTTAGGTTTAGGCTTGATTAATAGGCTTGAGTCGAAGATGGCTGCAACTCCACCTCCTCGGCCTGTGCCTCGAGGAATGTGAATATTAATGTGACTGGGGGGAGTGGATTCATTTAGGCTAACATATTCATCTTGACACAGCCAGGTTTCAGTAAGACAAAATAAATCAATATTATGATCTGATATTAGATCGTTTACTAGAACAGCTTTAGATGACAGAGATCTGATGTTTAAGAGTCCACATTTAATTCTCCTATTTTGTTGTACTGTTGCAGTGGAGGTTTTACTTTTATTAGGTTTTTATGTGTAACTCCTCTTCTGTTTACTTTGGATTTAAATAATTTAAGTGGTGGGGGGCAGACAACCTCTCTGTGGAGTTTAGGGTGGGTAACTGCTCTAATGGAAGCGCAGAGAAGCGTGTAGGACTGCAACTCTGCCTCCTGGTCTGGACCACAGACTGTATTAGGTCTATGGTCTGAACTCTGAGCTGTCATGGCTTTGGGTCACTAATAAATTCAGCCAGATTTCTAGATTTGAGAGCGGCTCCATCCAAAGTGGGATGAATGCCGTCTCTCCTAATCAGACCAGGTCTTCTCCAGAAAGTCCGCCAATTATCTACAAAGCCCACATCATTACCTGGACACCACCTCGACAACCAGCGGTTGAATGATGACATGTGGCTATACATGTCATCGCTAGTAAGATTAGGTAGGGGCCCAGAGAAAACTACGGAGTCCGACATTGTCTTTGCATATGTACACTCAACATTAATTTTCATGACCTCCGATTGGCGCAATCGGGTGTCATTACCGCCGACGTGAATAACAATCTTAGCATATTTACGCTTATCCTTAGCCAGCAGTTTTAAATAGGATTCAACGTCGCCCGCTCTGGCCCCTGGGATGCATTTGACTATGGTCGCTGGTGTCGCTAATTTCACGTTTCGCAAAATGGATCTGCCAATAATCAGAGTTGGTTTCTCAGCGGATGTGTCGCTGAGTGGAGAGAACCTGTTAGAAACATGAACGGGTCGGTGGTGAACCGGGGGCTTTGGTTTAGGGCTATGCTTCTTTCGGACAGTCACCCAGCCTCCCTGGCTTCCCGGCTGCTCGGGAGTTGCCGGGAGACGGCTAGCAGAAGCTACCTCTGGTCGGCTCGCACCAGCTAGGGGCTGGCTAGCTACGGCTGACTGACTCTCCATGGTGCGGAGCCGCGATTCTAACTCACTGAGCCTCGCCTCCAACACAGTGAATAAACTACATTTGTTACACGTACCATTGTCGCTAAAGGAGGCAGAGGAGTAACTAAACATCTGACACACCGAGCAAGAGAGAGCAGGAGAGGGAGACGGCATCGCTAACTGAGCTAAAGTAGCAACTACTTAGCGTGTAAACAGCTGTGGGATAGCGGAAAGTCGCTAACAGGAGAGAGATATGAGTGCTTAAACAGAACTAGTGTATCCTTAAATGTACAGTGGGTAATTAACCGCTATAGTAAAGAAAATATCAAAATTAACTGGGTTTAGCTGGAGCAGCAAAATTTGCAACCAGTAACACAGAAACACCGGCAACCAGAAATGAGACAATACGTTCACCTGAGCACGTCAGCCACAGTTGTCTCAGAAAGAACTAAAGAGTCGAGATCAATGAACAATGTTAAAATCAACCAGTGGAACCAGTCAAGCCAGTGGAACCAACCAAACAATGGAACAATCAGAACAGTGGAACCTGTAAAAATGGTGGAACCAACTAAACTAATAAAACCAGCATTGAAACCAGTGGAACCAATTAATACAGTGGAAGCATTGAAACCAGTGGAGACAGTGGAACCAATGGAACTAACAAAAACAGGGGAAGAAGTAGAACCAATGAAACCAGTGAAGACAGTGAAACCAATGAAAACAGTTGAACCAGTGGAACTGACGAAACCAATGACAACAGTGGAGTGAAACCAGTGGAACTAGTGGAACCAATTAATACAGTGGAAGCATTGAAAGCAATGGAACCAGTGGAACCAGTGAAGACAGTGAGGTGTTTACCAGTTCCCCAGTGACAGACGTGATGATGGTCTTAATTCCAGCCGGTTGGTCGGACGGATAATCAATAGTTTTTCTATTTCAATGAATGA
This sequence comes from Macquaria australasica, assembly GCA_005408345.1. Lineage (NCBI taxonomy): Eukaryota > Metazoa > Chordata > Actinopteri > Centrarchiformes > Percichthyidae > Macquaria > Macquaria australasica. The sequence continues at coordinate 3,464 of SEMN01001955.1, read as the reverse complement.
TCAGCTGTTGGGAAACTCGAAATAATTCTTCAGTCTATTGAAAACATATTAAAAGACATTAAAACAACTTCAGAACTCATCAGTGTGACAGTAGACAGTAGAGTCACTCTATTATTTACAGTAGAACTCAAAGGCCTCGTCAGCCTGAAACTTCAGTTTAATATCTTGTTCTTCAGCAGCAGTCTTGTACATATTAAGTATTGATGAAGTATTGATGTGTTTTTATTATATTTATTATTTATGCAGGAGGTGTTGATAGTGATGCAGTTTTTATAATATATTGATTTAGCATTAATCAGTTATTGATGCAGTATTTATGTGGTAGTGTTGTAGTTTTGATTCAGTATTGATGAAGTAGGAATAAAGTATTGATGAGATACTGATGTAGTATTAATACTGTGATGCTGTAGTTGTGATGTTTTAGTTTCAGAGGCCAAACGGAGGAAACAGAAAAATAAAAATGATTTCAGTCTTTTTTGATTCTTTCAGCTGATTTCAGACAGATTTTTTCTTTATGTCTGGTTTTGTTGAATGTTATGCAGTTAAAAATGATCAGATCTGACTTTTCTTGACAGTATTTTAAGCAGTTGTAGTTACTTATGATTTTTTTGTGACCCAGACTGATGTGTCAACGCTGCTCAGTGTAAAACTGTATTTTTAATAGAATTTATTTTTAATTTCCAAATATCTGCTGGCTTTTTATCTCTGCACTCTGATTTTCTTTCACATTATTCTTCCCTCACTTTGATCTTTCATCATTTCTTTATGTTATTTTTATCTTTATATTTTTTGCTGCTTAAAGATATTATAAGTTCAGACTGATGTTTCACAGATGTTTTACTACTGTTTTACTAACCACCCACCCCTGGGCTGTCAGGTTTTTCTGTGCAGTGTATGCTGGGTATTTGACCTGAAGCTAACTTTAAACAGGAAAAATCTCTTTTTGCGGCAGCGTTGCTCTAAATTCAGCAGGTAACAAACTGATCGATTGTGATCAATCTGCCTGTGATTATTGGTCCTGATTGGTCTGTGTGTCTGTCAGATGGTGATGTCATCATGATGCTGCCAATCTCGAGGTTTAAAGGTCAGCCAGTTGGCATGGTAACCACCACACCCTGGTTGTCCGTCAGCAGTGACCCTGTCCCCCATTGGCTGTGGCTGGCCAGCTGGTCAGGGGCAACATACCAGGCCACGCCCCCTGTGGTCTTCTACCCCCCAGCTGTGTGGATACCTGAATACACACACCTGATACAGGTAACACACACACCTGATACAGGTAACACACACACCTGATACAGGTGACACACACGTGGTACAAGTAGCACACACACCTGATATGGGTAACACACACCTGACACAGGTAACACACACCTGATATGGGTAACACACACCTGACACAGGTAACACACACACCTGATACAGGTAACACACACCTGATACCTGACCAGTTTCAGCTTGTGATTGTCAAGGGGCCACAAAAAGATTTTCACGCTTTAAGAAGTGAAAATGTTTTTCATTGTTTGAGCAGCTTTCAGTGGAGTCAGCCATCATGTTTTGATGCCTCATCCAGTGTTTTTTACATCCATCAGTATTCAGATTCTCAAAGCTCTACTCTCATTGGTTGTCAAAAGTGTCAATCACATGTTGTGTTTTACTGGAAGACAAACTAAAACAAAGAACAAGTGTTTGTGACTGTTTTTAATTTATGGTTTGAGAAAATACGAAACAGTTTAAATCAGACTCTCAACTAATGGAAGCTTCAAAGTCTCCAGAAGATTTTTATATCATTTTAATGTTATTTTCAGATTATAATGAAAGTTTCCTTAAAGTAAAACTGTGTTTGGCTGAATGCCGATGAAAAGACTTCCTGGTCACATTAAAGAGACCTTTCCAACATAAAGCTTCAGTCTGTGAAATGAACCTGAAAATAAACTTAGATTTGACAAAATTTGACTTTAAACTGCCACTGTCTCCTTTATCAGAAGGAGCTCTACAGCATTTATTTAAAAAATGTATAAATAATAGGAAAAATAAAAAGAACTTATCACTGCAAGAAAGTCACAAACAAATCAGAGACTACATTTCCCACAATCCTTAGCTGCCCCCGCAGCTTGGAAGTCATGAGGATCGTTGGAGATGAGCCAGGCCTGTGCAGAATCAATCACCAGCGATTGCCGACTTGTTCTGATGTCATGCACACGTAGGCAACGATGACCTCACGTGATTGAGGTGGCCGCAGGTGCTCTCCACTGACTGCAAGACCCAGGGCATGATGGGAAACGCCTGGCTGTCTCCTGATCAAAGAGCTGATTGGCTCTTCGTTTTGACCACAAACACCACATTTTGTAGAAAATCCTAATTTTCTGTATAATTGTAATATTTAATGCTAGATTTTAGGCTGTATGTTGTGCAGTGAAGGTCTCATCTGTTAACAGATATCTTGTGTAGTTGATAAAAAAAAAAAAAATAATAATAATAAAGGTTATTTCAGCCAGCTATCTGAAGGTGGTCTGCAGACTATAGGTAGCCTACAGGTGGATCTAACAGGATGTATATTTCTTGGACTTCCTGTATATTCTTTAAAGGCTGCTGGAAACTGTCTGACTGGACTGCAGCTGTTTGTCACAGCGCCCCCTGCTGCAGCCTTTTAAATCATGCTGTGATTCAGTCAGCAGCTCTCTGACAAATTGAGACTGTGACTTTGTTCCTGTTTATTTATTTAAATGAATGTGATTTGAACCGGTCGTTTCTGAAGACACGTCATGGTTCATGTCTTCATCTTGTCTCTTCATGTGATGACATCTGTAACTGTGACTGGTTTAAAGTTAACCTGTTAGGGCTCAAATGGTTTAATACAGTGTCAGTTCACGCGTTGTTCCTCCAGTCTGATCTGAGATGTCTTTAAGTGAGTTTATCCTCCTCTGCAGTCTGGAGATAGGATGAAACTTTAATGATCCCTGAGGGCAAAGTGAATAATTGTCTGTTAATTATTGTTGGTGTGTTAATTATCTCTTGTGCAGATCTTCTTTAATTCTTTATGCATGAATTCCAGTGTGTTTAACATCTTATCAGCAGACTTTCTGATGGGATTTGTCTCTTTAAAGTTTGTTTGTGTTGAACAAAGACAAACTGAAATCAGTTGACATTAAACTCCTCAGACAGCTCGACAGCTTTAATCACAAACTGACCTGAAACCTTGACTACAGCTTATTCTGAATTCTTCATGTTCGCTTTAAAAGGTGTGAAAAAAATCTGAACCTGTGCTCACACATTTATAGATTTCAGACGTGGACTTTGAATGTGATGAATCTTTTTGTGTTATTCTTTTTATTTTAATAATGGATTTCTGAAAGCTCCTTCACTTTGATGAAAAAACCCTTTTAAATATGAAGATGACGAGAGTTTCTTTACTGTCGGCTGACTCGTCTTTAAGGGGACTCATTCTTTCTGAGTAGAAAGGTCAG
>SEMN01001954.1:0-19327 GCA_005408345.1 Macquaria australasica | reverse complement strand
ATTTTCCTCCTCCTCAAAGTGTGCCCAATTATCCTTCATTTTATTCACATGTCATGGATAGCCTTCAGGATCTGGCCAATAGAGCAACGTCAGAGGTCAGATGCAATGATGTGATACAGTTGGAGTTGATTGGTGAAAATGTGCAAAATCACATTTCCGTCACCGTTAACGATGAGGATGACTCCATCCTACCGGCTTTTCAAGCCTTACTGGACCGGCTAGTACAATCAAACATGTCAATTATGTCCGACACCAGCCTAGAACTAGTTGTGCAGGTGGTGCGTAATCCCAGAGGAGGGGTTAAAAGGATGGCTGAAAAAACTCTAGAATGTGAAATCTTAAAAAAGAAAGCTCGTCACTTGTACGATGTAAACAATACACAAAACCAGCTCTGCTTCGCCATCAGCTTAGCACATCTCATCAATCCTAAACTCACAGATAATCAGGCCGCCCAGAGAGGCAGAGAGTTTCAGCGTTGTGCTGGTTTGAACAAGCAGACGTCTATGGCCTTTAGCGACGTCGACAAATTTGAAAAGATTTTAAAACGCAAAATCATAGTGTTGTACAGATGCAATGAGAATCGGGTCCTCTCTCATTTTGAGACAGATTTCCCCAAAACTTCAGAACCGCCTCTATTCCTGTTTCTATCCCAAAACCAGTAACGCTTTAGATTACAGCCCGCAACGTACAGCGTAATTACTCCAGAGTTACAGAGTAATTTTTTGTATTTACGGTGTACCAGTACAGTACGTACCAATTAGGTACAGGGGAACAGTCATGGAATTAGGGGGTAACAATTCAGGATTTTACAAAGAATTTATACTTTAGTTATTATACCCTGTAGTTACCCTGTAACTAAATGTAACAAGAGGAGAACTACCACAGCATGTCTAACTTACTCTGTAACTACAGAGAACAATATGAGAACAGTTTGTTTCGATTTGATTTGCCTCAAAACATGGAAGAATATTACATTAACTGCACACTTTGCTGTCAGAAGAGTATATAATAATATTAACCACAGTCTATATGATTCATACCTGGTGTTTTATCTTGCTATATTTGTATTTATTTCCTGGGATGAAAGGAGGCCGTGCACAGAGCTGAGAAAAGGTAAGCTTGCACCTTGAGGAGCTGTAATGCTGGTCGAACATTATTGCCAGGTAGAAGACTTTCATAATTTTAATGACTTTAAAATTGCAAACGTGGTTACACGAAACACAAGTGAGTGACTTGTGATTCTGTCCGCCGATGGCAGGCGGAGCCACGAGGCCATAAACGACTGTCTAGGAAGGAAGTTTGCTGGTGAGGTGAACGACAGATGAGACAGTCTTCAGAGGCCGACAGTATCCACGACAACACACTGTCCCCTGGACCTTTGTTCCGAAGTAAACGCACAGTTATTTTAAGGACCCAAACATTATAAAGGAACAATGTAGTTTGCCTGTTGGTAATAAGGTCATCACTCCATCTTCCCTGAAACGTCCAGAATTTTGCTCAGTTTTATGGTCACACTGTACCCTGTAATAATAGAATAGGTACCCAGTAGTTAAATAATAACTACAGTATAGATTCTCTCTACATTTCTCCCAAATGTCCAGATTGTTACTCAGCAGGTCATAAATACTCTGTAATAACAGAATAGACTACAGCATAAATTCTTTGTAAAATCCCGTATTGTTACCCCCTTATTCCATAACTGTTCCCCTGGACCTACTTGGTACGTACTGTACTGGTACACTGTAAGTACAAAAGATTACACTGTAACTCCGGAGTAATTACACTGTACGTTGCGGGCTGTAATCTAAAGCGTTACCGGCTACAACAATCCTATTAAACACAGATGCGGAGGGTGACCAAGCTTGTATCCGTGATCAGTTGGATCCTGTCTGTCTAGACACAAAAAGCCTGTAGCAAGGCCGGTGGCTGGAGGGTATGCCAGCGAATGCAAGTTAAATAAAAAATGCATGAAATGCGGACAAATGCTATGACTAGCATGCGACGTAGTGTCCAGCCCCAAAATGTAAAATTTGCAAAGAGAAATTACCTCCTGACACTGACATAAGCGCTAGCAATCATCAGTGTTACATTCAACCTCTCCCTGCAACCACAGAGCACACTGAGAAATTGATTTTCTATGATTTTGAAATGTTTGTAGGCAAGGACGGCGTGCACTACCCTTACCTGGTGTGTACAAAAACCTTACAGGGTTCAGAGTGGGATTCTTACAATTTAGATTGTGTCAAATCTTTCCTCCTGCATTTCAAAAAGCCTCAATATAGAGGAGCTATATTGATAGCACACAATGCTAAAGGATTTGACAGCTACTTGATCCTCAACGGTATGACAAAGTTGGGTTTAAAACCCTCTCTCATCATGCACGGAAGCAAAGTCATCTGCTTCCAAGACCCTGATTATGAGATAAAATACATAGACTCCCTGTCTTTCCTCACCATGCGTCTTAAGATAAGATAAGATAAGCCTTTATTGTCCCATAGCGGGGAAATTTTAGCGTTGCAGCAGCCAGCAAAAGTGTCATATATAGAAATACAATAAAAATAAATAGAAAAATAGTCCTATACACAGTATAGACAGAAATAAATAATAGAGTGACTGAGTGCAGTTGTAAGTATGAACAAATAGATAAGATAAAAATATTGCACATATAATATACATGTATATGAAAAATATTTCACAGCAACATATGAAGTAGATAAACATCATGAATACAATATATGTATGAAGATAATGCACAACAGTAGATGAAGTATAGTAGTGAATAGTCTGCACACTGACAGTCAAGTGTAGATTACCGGGAGTTGTACTGATTATAGAGTCTGACAGCAGCAGGCAGAAAGGACCTACGGTACCTCTCCTTCAGACACCGCGGGTGGAGCAGCCGGTCGCTGAAGGAGCCGCCCAGTGCTGAAAGAGTGACATGTAGGGGGTGGGAAGTGTTCTCCAGTAGTGATGATAGCTTGGCCACCATTCTCCTGCCTCCCACCACCTCCACTGGGTCCAGAGGGCATCCAAGGACAGAGCTGGCCTTCTTTACCAGTCTGTCCAGTCTCTTCCTGTCCCTGGAAGAGATGCCACTGGCCCAACATGCCACCCCATACAAGACAGCTGATGCCACCACAGAGTCATAGAAAGTCCTCAGGAGCGCACCCTGCACTCCAAAAGATCTTAGTCTCCTGAGCAAAAAGAGACGGCTCTGGCCCTTTTAAACAGAGCGTCCGTATTGTCTGACCAGTCCAGTTTGCTGTTCAAGTGAACACCCAGATACTTGTACGATCTCACAATCTCAATGTCCGTTCCCTGGATGTTCACTGGTGTAGGTGGAGGAAGTTTGCGCCTGCCGAAGTCCACCACCAGCTCTTGGGTTTTACTCGCGTTGATCTGGAGGCGGTTCTGCTGACACCAACCCACAAAGCCCTGGGTCAGTTCTCTGTACTCCCCATCATCCCCGTTGGAGATGAGGCCGACGATGGCAGAGTCATCAGAGAACTTCTGCAGGTGACAGTTCGAAGTGTTATGGGTGAATTCCGCTGTGTAGAAGGTGAACAGGAAAGGCGCCAGAACGGTTCCCTGTGGAGCCCCTGTGCTGCAGAGAAGTGTGTCAGACACACAGTCCTGTAACCTCACATACCGTGGTCGGTTTGTGAGGTAGTCCAGGATCCATGCTGCCAGGTGATGGTCCACCCCAGCGTGCTCCAACTTGTCCCCCAGAATCCTGGGCTGGATGGTGTTAAAAGCACTGGAGAAATCAAAAAACATGATCCCCACAGTGTTTCCAGCCTTTTCTAGGTGAGAGAGGGATGTGTGAAGTAGGTAAATGACAGCGTCATCCACCCCAATGCGGGGTTGGTAGGCAACCTGCAGAGGGTCCATACATGGGCTCACCAGCGGACGCAGGTGAACAAGGACCAGTTTCTCCAGGGTCTTCATCAGGTGAGAGGTCAATGCCACTGGCCTATAGCCATTGAGGTCCTTGGGGTGTGGGGTCTTCGGCACAGGAACCAGACACGATGTTTTCCACAGTTTGGGCACCCTCCCCAGCTTCAGACTCAGGTTGAACAGGTGCTCAACAATCCCACACAGCTGGTCCGCACAGGACTTCAGAAGTCTGGAGCTGATGCCGTCTGGGCCCGCCGCCTTCCCCACCCTTATCTTCCTCAGTTCGTTTCTCACCTGGGATGTTGTGAGGAACAGCCCGGGTGAGCTTGTAGGGGGCATGAGGGCTGAATGGGGGGTGTTTGCGGGTGTGAAATGGTGAGATGGGCCCAGCCCAGGCTGTGGTGTGGGTGTATTAAGTGGCTGTAAGCTGAGGGCTGTGGGGAGTGATGAGTGGTGAGATGAGGGAGGGGGAGGGCTGTAGGCAGGGAGGGTAGATGGTAATGATGGTTGCAGAGGAGACGGGGCAGGGGGAGGGGTAGATGCCTGATCGAATCTGTTGAAGAATACGTTCAGGTCATCTGCCCACTTCTGATCCCCCGCAGGCCGGGGCTTGGAGTCCATATGGCCTGAGATGGTTTTAAGGCCCTTCCAAACTCCTCTGGTGTTATTTTTCTGCAGTTGACTCTCCAACTTTCTCCTGTAGCTGTTTTTCCCCTCCCTGATCCTCCTCCTTAGCTCTCGCTGGACACTCTTCAACTCCTCCTTTTTACCCGATACAAAAGCTCTCTTTTTTTCCTTGAGGAGAGCCTTAATATCAGGAGTAATCCAGGGTTTATTGTTGGCGAAACAACGTACAGTCCTAGTGGGGATGGTGTTTTCCACACAGAAGTTTATGTAATCTGTCAGACAGTCTGTGAGGTTGTCAATATCCTCCCCATGAGCGTCACTAAAAATGTCCCATACAGTAGTGTCAAAACTTAAGTGCCATGCCTAAGGCGTTAGGCTTCAGTAATCAATCCAAGGGGTATTTTCCTGACGGGTTCAGCTCAGAGGAGCATTTAAACTACACGGAGCCCTTGTGGGAGAAAAATCGAGAAGATGGGCCAGATGTCCTCAGGATCTTCACCACACTTTGAAAAACTAACAGATTCTTATAAAGAAAACACTGAGTCCGGATGAGTTCAGATGTGAGCAGAGTTTACTGTTGAATCAAGCAGTACAGCAAACATGAGTCCTTCCATGGAACGACTGAACATGCAATGCACAGATCCTTCCTTTTATACTCTCCTGTTACTTCTGTGGTCCTAACAGTATGGTACCACCTCTTGACCTTGAACTGCTATTCCTTGCATCCTATGCCAGACACAAATGTTTTTGTCTTTTTTTTACTAATTTTCTTTTATTCAAAAACAATGGTGCCATCTTCTGGATGATCTCAGACTCCAAAAGCCTGATCTCACCGGATCATGATAAATGATCGTGTCAAATGCCAGGTAATTTCCATATCCCAGGAGCCTGACCTCATTGGCTCATTAACTAATGGTGTCTGCTCATAGCTTTGTCTGTTTTTTTAAAAAACATCACAGCGCTTCTAATGTTCTAGGTACTCTCCATGATCTTCTGCCGTTCTCGCTTATCTCACCACGTCTGCTGTTTCCTGACTCCTATTCTTCATCTGAGTCATTATGATAGTTTGTGTTCGTTAACATTGTCCGTGTACATAGCAGCATCATCATTTGATTATGTACTACCAGACTTCCAGTGATTCATTCTACAGTGATTCATCCTACAGTTCAGTGTTAGGTCATACTATGAGCCAGTATTAGGTCATGCTACATGATACTATAAGGATTTTATTCCCCACACCCTACCCTCCACCGCAAGATTACGGCGTAGAGCGCATGAGTCCCCGTGAGCAGGAAGAGTTTTATGGTTGGTACAGAGAAGCTAGCTGGGGAACCTTTGACATTGAGAAGGAAGCCAAACATTATTGTAAAAATGACGTTGACATTCTCTTAACTGGCTGTACCAAATTCAGAAACGAGGTTCTTCAAGAAATGGGCGTGGACCCTCTAAGCTGCATCACTATAGCCTCTGTTGCATGAAAGTGTTTCTCACCAATTTTCTGCCTCCTAAAACCCTAGCGATACATTCACCCAACGACTACAGGCACCAATGCAAAACCTTCTCCAATGCCGCCATCCAGTGGTTGGAGTGGGTAGCGCACAGCAAAAACATCTTTATCCAACATGCTCTAAACATGGGAGAGAAACAGATTGGCAAGTACCATGTAGACGGCTACGCCAAGATCGAGGGTGTAACGTACGCTTGGGAGTTTCTGGGATGCTTTTATCACGGCTGTCCATCTTATCAACCTCACGAAACGTGTCCTTTGACGGACGCTCCCTTTGAGGAGCTGCACGCGGCCAGTAAAGTAAAGATCAGGAAAGCAGGGAAAAGTACATCAGAGACTATAGGGTCAATCAAGGCATTCAGTTAGACGCCGAACAAATTGAGGCAAACCCTGCAAAGAGACAAGTGTCCAAACTGTGTCTCAACAGCTTCTGGAGCAAGTTTGCCCAGAGAAGTAACCTGACTCAGACCACCCTTGTCAGTGAGCCTGAAGAATTTTTCAGCTTTATGTTTTCAGGGAAATACAGAGTCAATTATTTTAGCTTCCTCAACGACAAAACCGCTATGGTTCAATGGACCTACAGCGAGCGCTGTGTCGTGCCCCCCCCAACAAGGTGAATAACGTATTCATAGCCGCATTCATTACCGCTAATGCTCGCTTTAAGCTGTACAGTTATCTGGAGCAGGTGCAAGAGAATGTTTTGTATACAGACACCGACAGCTTGATATACGTGGTGAAATGGATGGATGGAGAGACTCCCCTAGAAATGGGTAACTACTTGGGTCAGTTGACGGACGAGTTGGGGGGTGACAGCATTCAAGAATTTGTGGCTGCCGGTCCCAAGAGTTACACTTACCAGACGGTTAGAGAAAAGAAAGTAGTGCTGCGTGTAAAGGGTTTTACACAGACCCAGGAATGCTGTGAACGGGTCAACTTTGATAGCGTCAGAAAGCTGGTGGAGGGTTACTTAAACAAGTCTGAAGAGGGTCTGATTGAGACCCCTCAGCACAACAACACTCGTGATAAAAGAGGGTTTCTCTTGACAAACTCATTTCTGAAAAAGTTTAGAGTGGTGTACGACGAGACGTCTGTTTGTCGACGGAAAAACTTTGCCTTTTGGCTATTAGAACATATTGAAAAAAATGTCACACCTTGCTGCTATGGAAGAGATTGATTTCGATCCTTTACTGTGTACGCCTTTTTCATGTTTGATTGTGGGACCCAGCGGGTGTGGGAAAACTTATTTTGTCAAAAATGTACTGGAAACTGAACATGTGATGAATTCAAAACCAGAAAACATTGTGTGGATTTATACTTCTTTTCAACCCATGTATGCTGAACTGCAAAATATTAATAAAAAGATTAAATTTGTCAAGGGACTGCCTGATTCTTTTGAAGATGAAAATCTGTTTCCTCCTGAACAAACTCATTTGATCATTCTTGACAATGTTATTTTTCAAGCTTCCGATCACCCTGAAGTGGTTAAAATTTTTACGCAGTACAGACATAAAAATATGAGTGTCATGATGCTGACGCAAAATGTATTTCATCAGGGTAAACACAGTCATACCATTAGTTTGAACAGCAATTATCTGGTGATGTTTAAAAACCCTTGCGACAAATTACAGGTGAGCATATTAGCTCATCAAATCTTTCCCTCACAAAAGTCCTTTTTCTTGAAAAGTTTCGAAGACGCCACCAAAGATGCCAGAGAGATATAGGGACACCTTCATGTCAAACGGGTTGACAGGTCCCAATCAGAACGCGCCACGTCATCACAGGAAGTCCCGCCCCCCAATCAAATCGCGTCATTTGCCACCGGAAGTCCCGCCCCGTCCAATCGCCTTAATTCCCTCTCTTTTTCAAATTTTGACAACAACACAAACCCCCACTTAACACCATCTGTGAAAACAGCAGAGCCAGGGCATACAGGGGGTCATGAGAGAATCAGAGTTAAGAGTTGTTAATGGGTTTATGGTTCTTGTGCATTAGGAGTGTCCTGTGCACTTCTCAGGACTTTCAAACTAAACACCATCAACAAGAAGAAGAATGGTTGTGGTTGTTAACAATCACGTTCATCATGGACCGTCTTTCAGTGGATCCAGCCCCTGAGTTGGGACACGCGTTATACCTGTTTAGTTTTTAAAAGTGTACGAAGTTTGTTATTTGCTACTTAATTCGTACCGAAGCAAGATGTCGGTGTTGCACATAACACAGTGAGGACATACACAATGAGGACACTAAAGACACACCAAATGTGTCCAGGCTGTCAGGCTGCTGATCCACAAACCTTGTTTACCGGCGTATGCCAGTTTACTGCTTGCTTCCACGGTTGCCGCAGTTTATATTCACAAATGATACGAATCTAGGACTAGGAGAGCCAAGACAGCAACGACAAAACACATGGCTGTGAGAAGAAGCATCTCTGCCTTTCCCGCAGACTATCCTGTGCCACACTTACACACAACAACAGCAGACGCCTGTGTGAATGAGAGAATGAGAGAATCAGAGTTAAGAGTTGTTAATGGGTTTATGGTTCTTGTGCATTAGGAAGGTTGAGACAGCAACAACAAAACACAGGGCTGTGAGAAGAAGCAGACTATCCTGTGCCACACTCACACTGCAGCTGTGTGAATGAGAGAATGAGAGAATCAGAGTTAAGAGTTGTTAAAGGGTTTATGGTTCTTGTGCATTAGGAGAGTCGAGACAGCAACAACAAAACACAGGGCTGTTTTTTCCCCCATAGAAGTTCCTGTGACATACTGACACGCTGACAAACAACAGGGTCAAAGTAGTGATCACAGTTAGACCATTTGCAAGACTCCTGCCCTGAACAGTGAACTTATCACCATCTACTGCAATACAATAACAATGCTGTTTCTTGATGTTCTGTTAGCTTACATGTCTTCTGCCTGGTGAGGATGTTGTCTTTTTTTTTTGGGACATGTAGCTTTAGCATCAGTCTTTCTATCAATCCAGCACATTATCGTGTAGATAGCCATCAAGTGCATATTTGAGACCCAACAACATGATTCACAATTTAAACAAGTCAGCTGGAAACAACATTTTCAACAAACTTATCCGAGGCAGATGACCGCCCACCTTGAGCCTGGTTCTGCTCGAGGTTTCTACCTGTTAAAAGGGAGTTTTTCCTTGCCACTGTCGCATAGTGCTTGCTCATGGTGGGAACTGTTGGGTCTCTGTAAATATAAAGAGTCGGTCTAGACCTGCTCTATTCGAAAAAGTGCCCTGAGATAACTTTGTTATGATATGGCGCTATATAAATAAAACTGAATTGAATTGAATTGAATCCGAGTTAACAGTAACTTAATTAACTCTCTAGCTACACCTGATAAAAAAAAGTGCCAGACAGTTGTCATTTCAACTGGCAAAATCAGCGCTGCCTAGAAATAAGAAGCCCGCTTTTGTCTACCTCTGCCTGAAATAAAGGGCCCATTGTTTAAAGAATTTGTAAGTAAGTTTGCCGCTTTTATCATTGTAAGTATGTGCTGTGTGAAAACGAAAGGCTTAACAAACGTAGCGACAGTAACGAAGTGGGGCGGTGCTTAGCGAATACTGAATGAGATCAAGATATTTCACCTATCGAAAAGTCCTAAGGCTTAAAGCGGTCCCATAAATGTGCTAAACAAAGTGCAATTACAATAGGACATAATGACGATTCCTCCCACACACCACCATGAAAGAATTTTGTGGCAGTTGAAAAACTGGGAAAGCCATTTTCACTCGCTTGTCATGTGAAAGGGTTAGCAAAATTTAACACAACTTTCCTTGAGGTTGGGGAAGGTTTTGGTCATGATTAAATGAGAAGCACAACTAAAAAGTAAACATTTATTCACAGCAGAATGAAACTTCTTAGCATGAGACTGGCACTGGACCCATGTCGGAGTAGAAGACAAACTACGGCTGTTGGTCGTGCCTGCTTTCACATAACCCTTAAGTGGCTGGGGATGTTTTTTTTAACTTCATGTGAATACAGCTTATATTTGAATTTTTAATCATCAGGCTCATTTCATGAAATTTGAAGAGACAAGTAATAGGAAAGATACAGCGGGAATGAGACATGGAAACAGAGAAGGAAAGAGACGGGGGGGAAAAAAACATGATGAGTTAGTGGATGCTCATCATATGATGTCTGCGGATGGTCTTACCTTTTATTGGCTCTGTCAAGATCTTAAAGTACCTCCTCTCGTTCAAAGCATGCCATTATTTTTTCAACAGTTACTTAGGTTTTAGATGGTAGATCTCACAAATTAGAATTAATACCCAGTACCCGTTACTCCACCTCCGGCCGAGGGAGTGGGTTTGGACCGAGCGGCAGGGAACATCCAGACGGGAGGCCCGGCGAAGGAGCCCATCGCTGGGCGAGCTGAATCCGATAAGTCGCTAAAACTTTTTTTAAATCTCAATAATAGCCCGATGTTGTCAGCCCGCCTGCAGGATTCAAATGAAACTCGACTTCCTGTTGTCCGAGTCAAAGAGGGGAGGGTGAGAATAGCGTTGTTCCGGTGATGTGTATCATACAAGGCTGCAGCAGCACCACCTAACACTGGAGGTCTAATGCTTGTAATACAAGAGGGCGATGCAGAGGCTGGTAACAGTATATGCTGTAAGATATTTATTTATTTTATTGCTTTGTAACATATTCAAAAGGGGGATTACTTAAATCAAGCAACATTTCTAAATACTTGGGGTGACCGGCATTTGGTTTGTTTTTGATTTATATGTTAAAAGTTTCAACAACACAATTTTAAACAAAGTCTTATCGTTTCACACACACACACACACACACACACACACAGGCACAGACAGAAGTTTAACTTAATATTCTCTCTCACTACAGAGGCATTGCATCTCGGCTTACAAGTCCACCCTCAAAGTCGGGAAAGCGAAAGAACCCCTTCCTACGATTGAGACCCCTCAGCACATCATCACTCGCGATAAAAGAGGGTTTCGGTTGAAAAACTCATCATTTCTGAAAAAGTTTAGAGCGGTGTACGATAAGAGACATCTGTTTGCCGACGGAAAAACTTTGCCTTTTGGATATTAGAACATTTTGGAAAAACAAATGTCACACCTTGCTGCTATGGAAGAGATTGATTTCGATCCTTTACTGTGTACGCCTTTTTCATGTTTGATTGTGGGACCCAGCGGATGTGGGAAAACTTATTTTGTCAAAAGTGTTCTGGAAAACTGTGAACATGTGATGAATTCAAAACCGGAAAACATTGTGTGGATATATACTTCTTTTCAACCCATGTACGTTGAACTGCAGAAGATGAATAAAAAGATTAAATTTGTCAAAGGACTGCCTGATTCTTTTGAAGATGAAAATCTGTTTCCTCCTGAACAAACTCATTTGATCGTTCTTGACGATGTTATTTTTCAAGCCTCCGATCACCCTGAAGTGGTTAAAATTTTTACGCAGTACAGACATCATAAAAATATGAGCGTCATGATGCTGACGCAAAATGTATTTCACCAGGGTAAACACAGTCGTACCATTAGTTTGAACAGCAATTATCTGGTGATGTTTAAAAACCCTCGCGATAAATTACAGATGAACATATTAGCTCATCAAATCTTTCCCTCACAAAAGTCCTTTTTCTTGGAAAGTTTCGAAGACGCCACCAAAGATGCTCACGGATATTTAATCATCGACCTCACGCCCGCCTGCCCAGAACAAATACAGACTGAGGTCGGAGGTCGATATATATATATATATATATATATATATATATATATATATATTTATATAATATGTTATTTGCTCACTTCTCCAAAGGAAATACACAATTTCCACCACACTCCCCGTGAAGGCTTCGTGGTTAACCATCCCTACAACCACGTACTTTGGCATGGTACCCAGAAAGAGGTTCTCCTGGTTACATATTCTAGAATTCTGAGGGAAAGAGTAGATTTTTACGTTAATGCGCGATAGAGGGTATAGGGCGTTACCCTTCATTAAAGCAGACGCGTGACCTAAACGAATGGCTGGGGCGACCGTCACTTTTTTCATAAGGAGAGACGCGCCTAGTATTCTCAAACAGAAAGTCGAGTTGCCGGGTCTCATGAGGCAAAAGTCATCGCTGGCGTGGGTCAGTTTAATTCTCAAGTCTACAGAGTTCAAAAGAAGCCTCTCACAGAAAAAATATGTCCCCGTGGAGAGGACCCAGCAGTTGAACCTCTCTAGAACCGACCTCTCTGATTTAGACCTCTATTAGGCCCGTTATTGATCACTATAGAGTCTATAGCCCTGGCCGTGTCTTTGTAAAATAGGCCCACGCTGAATTGTCCGTTTAACGTATCTGCTGAATAGTTGAGCAGAGTTTCGATCATAGCCCTGTAAGGGTGCATGGCGCTAGACTGTGAAATCAGAGTAACGTCGCATTGGCTAAAAATGGTATTCAGAGGATAGTTGATGAGCGCCACCGGCTCTCCGTCCTGCAGGTCGGTACCGTCCGCATTGGTAATTTTCAGGCGGAGGTGCAAGTGTCGTTCAGATCCAAATACTTTTCACCGTCTCTGGGGATAAAGAACTCAATGGGGCCTCTTATCAGTAATGGTGGATAAAGGTAAAACTTCCACGTAGACCTTATCTTCGATAGAAAGCTGTGTCATGGGGGCTGAAAATAAATCCAGCTCCCCCATAGTACACTCACCGGATTTATGATGTAACAGGGCCATGGTTTCTCTTTTCTAAAATATGTCGCTGCTCCGGACTGAGCTCCTCCCTTTAGGTAGGTTTCTTCTGACTGATTTTCTCTTTTTTGAGTTTCTGTGTTTTTTACTTCCCTCCGTAACGCCATCTCCTGGCGGTCTCTTCCTCAGTCTCCATGTCAAAACCACCTGATCCATCTTGACTCTGGTTCTTGGCTAATTTCCCCATCGTTTCGCTTATCACGTCGGAGGCAATGTTGGAGGCGGCCGATTTCAGATGAGGTTTAGCAATGGCAAAACCTCTTTTCACCAGAGGTGATACAAAACGAAACAATTTTGAAAATATAGAGCCTATACCTCGGCCGTACATGACGGGCGCTCCGTAAAAACCGGGCAGAGTGCCGCCTACTTGATTTTCATAATAACTCACAAAACGATGAGGATCCGATCTCAAAGACACCTGCGCCATGATTGATCCCTAAGGCAAAGCTTTTACGGGCCTAAAATGCAGTTTCACGATACTTTTCCCGTAGGTAAAGTTTACTGGGACGTTCTGATCTAATCTCAATGTGAATGTTTTCAATATGTTTCTTCGCCACAGGTAGATAGTCGGCGGGGTTAAAACACTGTGTGACTATGTCACCAAACGTCCCCTCTACTTTAACCGTGCGTAGGAGAGGAGCATAAACGTCACCCACCATCTGATGACGGACCATGTCGCTTTAACAGTAAATCTGATAGAACCCCGACTTTTTATCAGCCGGACAGGGAGCCAGTCTTGCATCAAACTTAAACCATTCTCCCGGTTTGAATCCCAGCATGTAAGCCACAGGTGGAAAAAAGCATAGATGGTATTGACCGCCTGCTTGACATTCATATCTTTTTTGAATTGAACTATAATTTAATTGAATATCAGTACCAACTTTTTTAAGAAAAGCTTCCACCTCTTTCTCAAGCTGAGGCAGGTCCGTGTAATAACCTCCCCTAAACTTTTGGCAGTGGACCTTGGACTCTTGATTCTCGGGGTTAGGTTTTCTCCTCCATTCAAAGTAGGCATCGTCTTGAAGAACGTTAAACCAGGTGTGCGGGTATGAAATCTCCGTCAAGGCTACCTGCCACAGGCCCTCTAAATTAATATGCTGTGCTAAATCCACCCTAAAACTAGAACTTGTATTGTTTTTAAATACATTGAGGCTGGCGTTGGAGGGTAGCATCACATAAAACCCCTCGTCTGACATCTGATCCATGATGTAATGAAACAAATGAGAAAAGATCGTTTTTCACTTGAGAGGCTTTGACCCAGCTGTTGAATTTTTTGGGCCAGTTTTTCCAGCGTACTAAAACCTGTTTTTCACCCCCGACGGTACATCGTCTCAGAATTTTCTCCACCCGATACAGCTTGTCTTTAGCCAATTTTACTTTTTGCAGCTCTGCCTCGTAAAATGATCCTTCGATAGGTTCTCTGTCGTAATCTTTGAGTCTGTATGGGGGGGAAACCGGGGAATGCAATCGGATATCGTAAACACTTCGTCCATAAAACTCTGTTCATATTTTTTATCAAACACGAGATCTCCCTTCTTACTTTTGTGATAGCTGTGGTTGTAGCTTTTCACCGTGTCTTGTAAGACGTCGAGGTATTGTCGGGTGTTTTTAGCCATAAAATATCTCCACATTCTAGTTTTTAGCGTGCGATTAAATCTGTTATGGTTAGGGCTGTGTCTCTTCCCTTCCTCTTGTGGTCCTGTTTTCTCTCTCCCTTGTGTTCCTGGTTTTCTGTCTGTCTCTCTGTGTGTGTCTGTGTCTGGGCATGGCTGTGAGATTTCAGCTCCACCTGCACGACTGGGGCTCATCACCTAATCATCCCTGCAGCACTTATATACCCGGCTCTACTCTCCAGACTTCGCCAGATTGTTCCGTTTGCCAGTTTGACACTGCCTCTACCCCAGCCCGCCCAGCCAGTCCTCCCTCCCGGATTTCCCCTCGCCTGCTCTGCCTGTCTTCACCTCCATACCACGGGGCGTTTTCCTGACTCCACTGGCTCCCCTGCCTCTCCGTCTCCAGCCACCCTCCCTTACCACCACCCAACTGCAATAAACTGTTGTGACTCTGCAATTCGCCAGTGTTTCATGTTCACTGTTTCGGGGTCCCTTTTGACTTGCCTTTTAACAAAATCTTTCAATTACAGAAGCCTTTAGATCACTGGCTGTGGCAAAATGTACGATACCGTGTTTCTTCATCAAAGCCTCAAAACTCTTGTTAAAAAACTCTTTACCGGCGTTCGTTTGCAGCTTTTCCGGCGTCTGACTGTCTTTTAAGACGGACTCAAAGGCCCTAACCACCTCGGCCGTGGTTTTTTTTTCAAGACACGTACGTAAGCCTTTTTTGAAAATACATCTATGACTGTTAATAAATAATTAAACCCGTCATGTTCTGCCAAGGCTTGCATGTCACAAAGGTCGGCTTGAAATTGGTTTAAAGGTCTAGGGACAAACACTCTGTTTCTGGTAAAATGTGTTCTGGCGGGTTTATGCAGAGTATAGGCGTCCTGCTCTGATAAAAAATCTTTGACGTTTTCAAGTTTGACTTTCTTGCCTGTTTCATCTCGCACAGCCGTGCGGAGACATTCTACGCCTCCAAAGCTGCCTGGATGAGCGGGGTTGTAATACACTTTTTTCATGAAACGTTTCTCTGCCATCCTGTTTGTCGCCTTGCCTTCAGCAGTATCTGAGGTTTTACTGAAAAACACAGACGTGAGGGTGCTTCTTTATTCTGTTCTTTATTAATCCATCGTTTACAAATTAAAAAAAACAATGTAAAGTGTATGCATTTTTATTACCAAACACAAATGTAACACTAATTTAAAAGACAGAAAAAAAGACAAAACTAACATTTTAATATCTTTAAGGCTTGGTCTAATATGGAACGATCTAGAGCATTGTGAATAGTATAGTGTAATCTTTTCAATGCAGCCGCGATATTCACAGACGCGTTGTTTTGCAGATAGAAACATGCCACATCGACAAACAAGGCATACAGGCTGAACAAATAACAAACTTTTATATCGGCTGTATCTTTACTCCATTCTGTCACAATTTTTCCAAAGGTGTCTGACAAACAAGATTCACTTATACACAGGGTGCGCTGTACAATCAGTTCCCATGCATGCGCAGCAGACATTGAATGGTAGAAATGAATTGGGGGGTCCAGAGTCTTTGCATCAGCCAGTAAGTGGATCAAGTAAAAATCATCCTCCAGTACTTCGTGTTGTCTCTGGCTGGGGTGGTCGGTCAGACAGCCGTGGCAGGTGTCTCTCCGGTAGTTGCCCAGAGTAATGTTGAGCAGATGGAGCACGGCGGTTTTTACAGCGTTGATGAACATGGAGGACACCCATCCATCGACTTCATCTTCCTCGGGGGTTGCTTCTCCCGGAGGAGATGTGGGAGGAGGCGTCGACAGGGGTGTGGGAGAGTCAGGTGCCTGGGACTCCTCAAATCCGTTGTCCGTATCCTCTGAGTCGGGGGAACCGTCGGGTGAGTCGCACTCATCCGGAGAGGGTGGATTCAGAGAAGGCTCTGTCGGAGTCTTCTTCACCATCCTCATACGAACGGGTTTGGGGCAATCATAAGTTGGCCTGTCATTGCTCCCAAAAGGTTGTTAGACTGGTCTGGCGCAGGTTTCATCTGGTGCTCTCCATCTTTTCTTTTTTTTTTTTTCTCCTGTTGCTCGATGTCTGACTGTCCCCAACAGGTACTCCTTATATTGCGTGGTTAGGGTTGTGGAGGCGTGGTTAAGGCTGTGGAGGCGTGGTCTAAAAGATCATAGCTCTCTTTGTGACTAGAGTGTCCCTCCAGTTGCGACAGCTGCGAAAGAGAAAGGTGAATCGCTCAGATTCTTCTTACATCTTTTCAGACCAAGCAGCGACCGGCAGGTCTAACAATGTCTGAAATACCCCACAATCAGAATTAAAACACTCCAAGACGAAATGCTCTACAGCTTCCTTTTCCCCGGACCTGCGGAGGCTGATGCGGAAGAACCATCAACCAGAGGGTGAAGTTTTGGTCTGCCACACAGCGCAGGTAACAATTTTTCTCTGAGCTTCTTCATACTCCATGTCGAAAGATTCCAATCTTGCTCGTTTAGCGGGTGTAGCGACGGTTTGCTCTTCATCCGTCGTCTCCTTACTCCTAGTAGGGCGTGGGCTGACACTTGGCACACATTTGAATCGGTTTCCCAAACAGCAAATCCCTTCCACCGCCCCCCCTGTCAGAAAGCGGCCCCTTTGTCATCCCCCCCTGTCAGAAAGGGGCCCCTTTGTCATCCCCCTTTGTCATCCCCCCCTGTCAGAAAGCGGCCCCTTTGTCATCCCCCCCCTGTCAGAAAGCAGCCCCTTTGTCAATTTGATAATTGTGAAACAAATACGTCCCCGTTTGTCAGCACGCCAAACATCAAGCGGTTTCCCGAACGTCAAAATCGCGAGGGATAGAGCAGCGTTCATGGCTGGCTGTGGACGTGATTCACTACCTCCAGAGATTTCAGGGGCTCATCAGCTTAGCCTTCCCGGCAGAGAGTGTGCGATCCTCTGCCTAAAACTCGCTGAGCAACGGCCTATGGAGGACCGTGATTTCTGATTTAATACGGTGCCCTGGAACTGGCTGATGGGCAGAGGGGCCCGTGTGTCACGGGCTCACCCCGGTCTCATGGAACTGGCTGACGCGCAGAGGGGCCCGTGCGTCACGGGCTATGAACGCGCTTCACAGCCTCCAGAGATGTCAGCTGCGCTTTAGCAGAGACAGCCCGGCAGACAGTGCGTCTCCCGTGCGGAGGGCGGGTGAAGTGAGTAAGCAGGACACCGACCAAACGGTTTATAAGATTTACTACGGCAACAGCGGCAAAAGCAAACGAACTTTATTCATTTTAATTCCTTTATTTTTGTGTATCATTATTGCCGCTAGAGTCTTTTTTTTCAGCCCCGAGCGCTGCTCTCCTGGTCCCGCGGGACCGGACAGCTGGTCCGTGGGCAGCTTTCAGTCTGTCGCCCAAGGGGCTGATGAGTACCACCGCCTTCTTGCACCGCTCCGTGGCTCTCCTTGTCGGCGTCTGGTGAGGAAACAAACACACACCCAGTGAGAGAAGCATCAAGATCGGCCAGGCCTCCACTTTATATACGGGACAAAATAATTTAAAATACGGGACAAAATAGACCGATGCCTACGCTCTCTGTCCCGGGGGTCACGGAGGTGGAGGCAGCGGGGGGGCTGCTGGATGATGTGGCCTCTTCGAAACGACGGCGCATCTGCCTGGACTGCTCAACATCCAGGTTCAGAGCGTAAAACTTGTCCGCGGTGGAGGTGTTGTGGCACATGAATGTGGCCATCTTGTCTCTGACCTCCGCCGAATGTACATTCTTGGCCTGCGAGACGGTGGTGGAGGAGAGGGACTCGTAAAGATCGCTACTGCCGGCAAAGGTTAAACTGAGGTGGGCACCGCCGTGGCGCAGTGCGACTCACGTGTGCGGAGATGGCGGTCCTGAGGTCGATGAAGCTGGGCTTTCCCGGCAATCCCATCTCCGCCCAGGCACCCTGCATGTATCGAACGAGATTCCGTGCCGGCCCTATTCCAGCCGCAAACAACACGCGATCAGACGTGGGCCTGCAGCGCTCGCGCAGCTCCAGCCACGTCTCCAGCCACTCGTATTCTTCGGGCCGGAAAAAAATCTGGGCCGCCCGAAGTCCCTGCTGGTCTTGTGGTTGCTGACCTGCAATGCGGAGGGGGGGGGGGGAGAGAAATACATTAAATTAAATTTAAAAAAAAACTAAAAAAAAAACAACACACATTTAGACGCCCCGTCAGATCGAACTCAAATTTCGGGCACACGTCAGCGGAGACCCCCGTACTTACCGAGACCACAAAGCCCTCGGCGGACCGGTCGCCGGTGGTCTTCGCTGCTTCCACTTCATCCACCGTCATGTTGGTCAGGACTCCGGGACGGTGCCCGTAGATGCATGCCACAAACGCGGAGAAGTATCCGTAGAAGCTATACCTCAGCGCTTGTGAGCCGTTGTTCTTCATTTCATCTGAGCAGAGGACACGCCAAAAGTAAGCCACCTCAGAGATGCATTTACCCGCCCGCCCGCCCGGGCTAAACAGCCGGTTACATACCCAGCAGTGCGGGGATTCGTGCCCCAGCCGTGTCCCGGCACTTTTTCAGGCTATCCCTGGAGACGACCTTCGCCATCTTCTCCGCCTTCACCTGCATTTGGTGCAGGACCACCTTTTTGTGATGTTGGTGAGGGCCGATTTGACGTCTCTCACCACGCCAGTCAGCTGGGCCTGGGACAGGCGGCAGAGGGGAGGGGGGGTCTCCTTCATATATTGGAGGAATTGGTACACGTTTCTCATATAAAAGTTCGCCGTTGTCACCGCCTTGCCCGTAGTCAGGAGATGGGATGACCATCTGTTAAATTAAAAAAAAAGAAAAAAGGAAAAAAAAGCACAAAGCACAAGGTCAGGGACCACGGGCCGGGCAGCAACCCGAGAAATGATTATGAAAGCCGGTCACACTCACTTTCTGATCTGGGCCCCGTCATCCAGAAACATCCTGCTGCGTAGGTTGCGTTT